>JACGTJ010031999.1:0-11634 GCA_014858695.1 Chrysomya rufifacies | reverse complement strand
ATTATTATTTTTTTTTTAATTTGTTTTTTTTTTTAATTATTGAACTATTACTAAAATACAATACAGATTTTGTTAAAAATAATATTCTTTTATCATTTTATTTATTTAGATAGACTAACTAAATTAAAAAAAATTTATAGTAACTAAGTTTTTTTTTTTTTTTTTTTTTGTTAAGATAAACATTTTGACTTAATACACAAACAACTTATGAGATAAACAATAGAAAATTTAATATTAAAGTTAAAATTATTTGTAATTTAATTAAAATGTTAAAGAATAAAAGAAATTTTAAAAAATAAGAAACAAACTTAACGAAAAAAGAAAAAAAAAACTTAAACAATTTATATAATTTATATATAGATTTAGTGATATATATGTAGGTGTAGTACAATTAATTATTAAACTTAAAACCTTTAACTAGAATTATAATTAATAACTTTATAAATTAATTTCTAAAAAATATAACTGAACAATTAGCACGTTTTTGTTAGATGTTTTAAACAAAAAGTTAAATAAAATTTAAAGCAAATTAAAAGATAAAATTTAGAATTATTTATGAAATGAAAAATAGTTAATAATTAAAGCAGTTTATGACTAGTTAATAATAATTAAGTTTTTTTTTTTTTTTGTTTTTTTGCTAATTTGGAAATATAAATCTTTTAACAAGATTATTTGTTACTAGTTTAAGTTATAGACACTAATAAAACTGCTTAATTATTTTATTTATTTATTTTTTTTTTTAGATTTCATTTATCAATTACAACATTTAATATTAATAACATTTAGTTTAAGGTTTTTTTGTTTTTGTAATTTCTTAAAGAGGAATTTAATCTAAAATAACAAAATTATTTATTTACATTTTGTAGGTTAAGTTTTGTTTTAATGAAATTTTAATAATATTCAATATTTAATAAAGTAGCTAAGAAAAAGAAAAACTAAATGATTTGTGCTGTTAAAAACAAATTTTATTTATTTTTATATAATTTTTATTTTTTTTTATTTATTTTTCAAGTTTTGGCCATATTTTTAAATATTTTTATATGCTTTTTTTTTTTTTTTTTTTTTTTTTTTTGAAGGAATGCATAATATAAATAAATTTCAATAACACCAATTTCTCTTAAACTTAATTCTAATTTTTATTATATATTTTTCTCCTTTTTTTTTAAATTTTAATAATTTATTTTAATATTTTTTTGTTTAATAACATTAAAAGTATTATTTAAAATAGTACTTTTTTTCATAACAAAAAACAGGTACAAAGCATACACTAATTTAACAAATTTAAAAGTAATATAATTAATATTGAATTTTATTAAAATTTCAAATTTAAAATTTTATAATCTTTTCAAGATTTATTTCAATAATTTAAATTTAGTTATATTCTATAAACTCTACCTCTAATATATAGTATTTTTCTTAATAAATTGGCAATTTATTATAATTTAATCAGTCTTGTTAGTTCCTTTTTTATACCAAAAGAAAAAAATGGAACCACATTCTTAAAGAAATTGCACAAACGAGTATAGAAATTGAAAAGAAATATTATTTTGATTTTCAATTTGTGTTTTTAAAAAAATTTTAGGTAGAGTTTATAGTTACGGCCCTGCCGTATTTTTAAATATTTAAGTTTTTATTTATTTTTTATAAATTTTTCTTTGCCATATTTTGTAAATAAACTTTTATTTTAACGTTTACACTTTTTTTTATAAATATTAAGATTTTTTGTATTCTTTTTATCTAAAAAAAAATCGGTGGTTTAATTTAAATTTCATTCAGTGTAAACGTTGTTTAAGTTTTGTGTTTCTATTTTTCACTAAAACTTAAAATTAATTTCAGTCATTATAAGTTCTTAGCAAATAAAAAGAAATTTGTTAATCAAATTCCACACATTCCCTAGAACCTTTTTAAAATTAGCCCTTTTTTCAAACAAAGCACCGTTTGTTAAAGTTTTAAATTTAAAAAAAATTATAAAATCTTTCATAAAAATCGTTTAAACAAAACATTTATATTAAAACATGTGGCAGCTTTGTGCTTTACAGTAATTAAAGCGACAACATAAGAAAAAAATGTAAACAAACGAAGAAGAAGAAAAAAAAACGGTACAATGTTGTCAATTTGTTTTTGCTGAAAAACCACAGTTATAAAAGAAAACTTTAAACCTGCCGTTTATAAAGCCAGTAGTTAGTTACATTTGCAAAATATGGCTTTTTCAACTAATATTTGCAATATTTTGTTTTTTTTCTTTTAATATTTTATTTTGTTTGTGTGTTTGAAATTTACATACAAATATGTACCTTTTAGATTCTAGCTATAAAAAAACCATTATATGATTATTTTCACAGAATTTCTGAGGTAGTTGTTCCTTATTGATTTTGTATTTTGTTGCTATTTGCTGGTTCTAATATTATTTGTTGTATTTTTGTTTATTTATTTTTGCTTTTCATTTCTAAAATTTAATTTTCATTTTAGTTTTGTTTTCAGTGACCCTAAATGGCTGCTTTTTAACCAAAACGAAAAATAAGAATTGAAATTATTTTTCAATTAAGTATTCAATTTTTGTTTAATTATTTTCTCTATAAGAAAAAATAATATATACAACAAATGTTTCATTCACCAGCCATTCGCCACATTTGTTATGGCTTCAAATTTGGCTTTAGTCACTGCTGCTACAGCATTGGCTGCTGCCGTAGCCACTGTACCATTTAGTACTGTGGATGATTGTTGTTGTTGTTGCTGTTTACCAGCTGCCACTGCCGCAGCGGCCACAGCTAAAAGGGAGGCAGAAGAGGTGGGCATAAAATTGACATTTATATTAATTGGATGCACAACGGGCATGGAGGTGAAATTCTTCTCTAAAAGATCAACACCATTAAGGAAAGGTACTAAGACATTGTAGTCTACGTTGAGGGGTACATAGTAGGTGCCTTGGTTGTGTAAAGCAAAAATGGGAACAGCAAAGCTGCGTGCCGGCAGTGGTGCGGTGGTACTAGTGGGCGCCGTTAAGTGTGTCTTATTATGTAGCATGGGTACTGTGGCATTTTCCGTTTTGATATCGCTAAATGGTGCAAAAGGTTTTTCATCCCTAGTTACCGAATTTAAGAGGTTAGCAGTATTATTTCGCGAAGAAGGGGCCACTCTAACATCGGTCTCATCGGTGGTACAGTCATTTTGGCTACTGGCAGCTTCAGCTAATTTACGTTTCTTGGCTATGATAGGAGCAATTTCAGGTTCAGTGCCATCCTTAGAATGTTCGGAATGGGCTGCATGTGAGTTTTCATTTTGCATTAAAAGCGGGTTAGGACCATGTTCACTGGAGGTCTCCTCATCGTGTAATTCATGATTGAAACGTTCTTTAATGTGATTTTTATATTTGTAATTATTATTGTGTTCAACGTCATGCGACGACTCGGAATAATTGCGCAAACGTCCCGGCAACAAGCTATCCTGATGATGACCCAAGTGTGCATGTGTATTATTCAGATGATGTTGATGATTGGAGAGTAGAGTATCACGTGGAGGTGGAGAATGCATATTTGATGTATCAGTGTGTAGTATAGGTTCTCGCGAAGAATCAAAATCATGATTACTAGAATCGGTATGATGGAGGGAAGCAGGAGCAGTAGAGGTAATAACTGGAGCCTGATGAGGCTGCTGTTGAGCGGGCAAAGCTGTAGTATTAGCATTATTAACAGCACCAGGTAGTGACGTAACTGGTGTTGTTGAACTGGTAGGATTATTAGATGTTGCAGCTGCCAAAGAAGTTGCAGATGGAGTGTTACTAGTAATGTTATTATTACTAGAACTATTAGTAGAATTATTGTTTATACTGGCTAAACCATGACCATCATTGGCATTAGTATCCAATTGATTGACATTAACATTACGTTGCAATTGATTTATGTGATTACGGAAACTGAGATCTTTAACATCATTATGATCATTACTATGCTCAATGTCGGATGTACCTAACATATCGCGTAATTGGCACAAAGGTGGCACCGGATGGAAAGTTTGATGTGGACTACCACTAGAAGCACTAACATTATCGGATGCATGACAACCGCCACGATTACGGAAGCAATCATCTAAGGGATTAAAATAAATATATAAAACATTCACATTTTATTTTGAGAAAATATTCAATTAACTTACTTTTCATGATCTCTTCACAATGCTCTTGCAATCTGGCCAATAAACGATAACAAAAATCTTGCATTTGACTGTCATATAAAAATTTAGCTGCCTCCTTCATACAGTCGGTATAACCCAAACGATATTCATTATCCTTTTGCATGCATTCACTTTGTAAATGTTTCAAATGACGTATAGCCATTTCAATAATTTCTGTTTTTTCAATACGACCACGACCTTTACGTTGATATTGCGGTGGGATTAGTCGTGATAAATCGGCCAGACATGAATTCATCCTATCTCTGCGTCTTTTCTCAATAATACGATGTGACAATGGATCTTGCTATTTGGGGTAAATGAAAGTTGATAGGTAGAATTAGGAGAATGAAAGAAAGGAAAAAAAAGAAGAAATAAAAGGAAAATAATTAATTGAAATTCAGTATTAAAGTTTAATTAAGTTAATGTTAGAGAACTTATAGTTATTAATGGTAAAAGCTAACTACCTTGTACCTCTTACAATTAATTTGTTATTAATAATTTATCTGTCCGAAAGTACGCTTCGTTTGTTCGTAATTCGTTCAAAAACTGGGAATTCTTTTTAAGAATTTGTAAAAATTTTCTCTACGAGTTTTGTAGCATGTGCTCTGAAGGTAAATTAGACCAGAATTTTAAATAAACTAAAACTGTACTAGAATTTAAAGTAAAACAGAATATTCAAATTTGGGGATTTATTGAAAGTTCTGAAATCTTCTATTGAAAGTATATCTGAAATTGAGAAGTTCATTGTCCTTATAAATAGTTTTGTAGCATGTGCTCGGAAAGTGAATTAGACCAGAATTTGAAATAAACTAAAACTGTTCTAGAACTTAAAGTAAAAAAAGAACATTCAAATTTGGGGATTTATTGAAAGTTCGAAAATGTTCTATTGAACGTTAATTTTTTAAAGTATATCTCAATTTAATGAGAAATTTGAGTTAGAATTAACAGGACAATCTTTAAAAGTCTTAATTTTAAAAATTTAAACATTTAGTTCCAAAAATATCATTAAAAAACTTTCTCAATAAAAAGTTGACATTACCGTTATTTACTGGAAAAAATATGGTAAACAAAATGATAACAATAACAAACTAAGGCTGCCAGATTGTTTGATCAATAACAGTTCATAGCAAAAGTTAATTCTATTTTAAATGCCAAAATATTTGTCATTTATCTGTCAATGTCAACGTCAGTCATTAAAATTAATATTAGTTTTAAAACAATAAAATTTCTAAATATTTTTTATACATATATATATTAATGATATTTTTCTAATTATAATACAATAAATGCAATTTAAAAGGTGCGATGATGCAGAACATTTATACATTGTTGTTGTTGTTTCCTTTTTGTTTCCCCAAAAAATTGCTTGTGTTTGGCCAATCAAACAAAAAAAATCCAATGTAGGTGGCTAGGTTAGGTGAGCGTAATTGTGCTATTTGCAGTTTTGTAGGCGGTGTATAAATATTTAAATTAAAAAAAATTACAAAACAAAAAAATATAAACCGAAATCCTTAACGTGTGTTATACTTATATATTATATAAAAAAAGAATTTGTGTATTTCATGGTATTTTTTTATATTTTGTTACATTATTGTAAAAAAAAAATATTTACCCTCGAGGTTTTATTACGTCTTCCGGTGGCATATTCTGCATCATCCTCGCTGTAGGCGGTGGTATTTGTTGAAAAATTTAAACTAGATTCTGTACAATAAGGAAAACTGGATACTGCTGCTTCACTGTTTTTTTGGTATTAAATGGATTTATTTTTGATTTGGTTTTATATTGAAGAGGAAGGAATTTAATGTTTTTGATTTTATTGGATTTATTTTTTTTATTAATTTTTTTTTTGTAGAAAAAAGAAGTGGTTTTGATTTTGTTTTGGTTATTTATTAGATGTTTATGGAAAAAGAGAAATAAAGGAAGAACAAAAATACTTTAGTTTAAATTCTTTTTCAAACAAGTTTATTAAATATTAAAAAATTTATTAAATATATTAATTAAATATATAATAAAACTAAATATGAAAAAATGTTTAAAATATAAGTTATAAAAAAAACTGTTCAGGGGGTTAGGCGCTCCGTAGACAGACACACACACACACATAAACACACTTTGTACACTTAAGAGGTGAGTAATCGGATTTGTTGGGTTTCATACAGCCTTAACACCACAGGACCGGGCCTTAGAAGTTAAGCCTTTTATGTTCTCACTATATACATATATATGTTTGTGTACGTTTATATATAACTGACATCAAGAGAGCACCATTTTTTTTTGTAATTTTTTTTGGACCATATATACCCCTTAGTTAGAAATACGAAAGAAAAAATAATTTACAAAAGCATAAAAATATAAAATATTTTTTTTTTTGGTTTTAAGATTTTATAACATTTAACTGAAATTCGTTTTGAAATTGGTTATATATATAATTGCCGTTATAAAACGAATTTTAGTTATGTTTTTATACCCTTCACTTATAGTTTTGTTATTCCGTTTGTAATTTCTACATTTTTGATCTGAGACCCCATAAAGTATATATGTTCTGAATCTTGGGTTCGAGAAATTTCGAAATATACATGTCCGTCCGTCCGTCCGTCGGTTGGTATGTCGTTTATGAAGGCCCCCGACTCTAAAGCTTTACAATATATATATCAAATCATGCGTTAGGTTTGCGAGAATTTTGCTATTTAAATTCGACAGAATCAGTTCATAAATGGCAAAAAACCACAATTTTTTAATATTTTTGAATATTTCGACTATTTTTATACATAATAGGGACTTGGACTCTACATAAATCTATAGCATGATTTTTTATAATTTTGATTTTAAAAATTTTTTAAATCGGTTAGAAAATAGTCGAGTTATTGTCAAAAAACTATCAAATTTTATTCATAATAGTTGTTTTTGTTTTGGTAATAAAAACCACACACACAAACACACCACATTACCATAAGTCTTTGTTTTGGATTTGTGAAGCCGTTATAAAAGGATCAACATCTAACCGGATTCGACCATCCGGGACGGGGAATGGAATAGGCTATTTTTGGAGGGTATTTATTTGTGTTAGCCAACTTAAGTGAAGGGTATATAAGATTCGGCATTGCCGAATATAGCCTTCTTGTTTTGTTATAAAATCACACCAATAATCCACAACACTTGTGGAGTTTTAAAAATCATTAAGAGAACAATATTATTTTGCTTTTATTTTTTTTTATAATATATTTTTGCTAAATAAAATGTTCTCCTAATTTTTTTATAATTATTTAATAATTTCAAAATAAATTCAAAACATACCCGTTGAAATTTTCTTATAAAACTGAAATATTTTTTTTTTTTCTTTAACACTTGAAACAATTTTTTATGTTAAGAAGTGTGTTTTCTTAAAGAAGTATATACTCATATATTGTCTCGTTTTAAGGACCAAAATAATTAACCTAAAGATATCTTAAAACTAAAACTATTTATATAAAAATAAATATCAAAATTTATATATCATTATTATGTTTTCCTTAATTTACTTGTCATAAATTTTCTAGACACGGGACTTACAAATAAGTTAAATGATAAAAACCTTTATCACTTTTTTTTAGCTGTAAACAATGAGACATCTTCCTGAATTCCTAAACTTTTTTCAAAAACAAACAATGGACTACTTGAGATTTCATGTTGGGGGGGTTGGTAATTTTGAAGTGTGTTTGTGTTGAAAAAAAAAAAAACAATCATGTGGTAAGTGACTGAAGTAATTAGAAATGTTGCCAAACTGTTAGCTTTTGCCATCCTTGAGCTCGCCCGATGGATTAATTCTTGCCAATCAGGTCTGGTAGCACTCTTTTTTGCTTCAACTATTCACACACCATCTGTTGTTATTTTACGAAACTAGCTCGTATATTTGATGTTGCAGCAGCGTTTGGCTAAAAAGTAAATATGAAGAAGACAAAGTCTGTGCGAATTAATTCCAAAGTGACGGAAAAGTTCAAAATTCAAGGCAAACTTATCGAAGACACATTCTGCGACCATTTTTAACGTGTAGTAGGCAGAATGAAGTCGGAAAATCTCTCTCTATATATATTTTATTTGCACCCAGCTTCTGCCAGATTTTGCGACTTCATTATTCAGCTGCCTACTACACGTTAAAGATGGCCGCTTTCTTCTTCGGCTACCCTGAGGATTCCATTCGATTGCAGTATGGGAGATATCAGAGGCGTCATTTCTCAGTCTTTTTCAGAATTTGTTAACAAATCGTGATACACATTTTCTTAAGCTTAAGTAATCACTAATTATAAGAAAGATGTTATACTATATTACCATTTTATTGCTATCACATCGGAAAAGCCAAATTTGAATACGATATATTTCACATTATTTTAAGAGAGTACAACAGGCTAATTAAGCTCCAAAATCTTATTTCAATTCATTTCGCTTCAAATATTTAGCTAAAAACAGGGTGTAATTTCATTATTATTAACGTTTAAAGACTCAAATGTCATTCACGATAATAGATAATGAAATGATAGAATTTGAATGAGTTTGAATTGAAAATTGTATATATATGTAGAAATTATTACACACTGACTCATCTACATCATTACCCTAATTCGAAATAAAAATCACTAAATAACTTTATTTCATTTATTATTGTGTATAATAATAAAACACGTTTTTACTCTCACATGAGTTGTCCAAAAAAAAATTTTGAAATAAACACGTTTCATTTTGCAAATGTTATTTATTTATTTTTTGCTCATTTCTTCATTCTTTTTATAAAAATATAATTTGGTACAATAATATGAAGAAAAAAAAACTTGGCATGATTTTATATTATTTAAATATAAACAATATATATACAATTTAATATACACATTTGTATACATACATATATCATATAAAAATATATACATACATATACAATTTTTAATATTATTTATATATGACATATCCCTGCAAACATTTACTATCGAAAATGACTCCTACCTTCAAGTTGTGAGGAAAGAAATGTGCCTCGTTTCAATAGTTTTTAAATGACACCATTTAGTGCATTTTTTGAATGTCAATTTAGTGACATTTAGAAGTCTAAAATGAGGAACATTTTGTGTTCTTAAGGATGTCACTGTTCCTCGTTTCGATAGTTTTTAAATGTCAACCTTTAGTGCTCTTTTTGATCGTGGATTTAGTGATATTTAGAAGTTTTAAAAGGTAAATCAGGAGAATAACCAAAATCTTTTATTTATTTAAAAATTAACTCTTTAATTTAAGCAATCATATTAGTTGCTAATTTTATATATTTCTTATGGATTTCTATACTTACAACATATTTTGTTAATGTTTAACTTATAACAATATTGTCAATTATTATTATTATTTTTTTACATTACATTCTAGACTAGATTTTTAGATCAAAAGTCGATACTCAGTGTTTTGTTATTATAAATTTGGGAGTTTTTTTATATATATGTATATACATAAAAAGGTTACTAAATGGTTACTTTTTCGATTGTTTTATCACCAACAATCTTCCAAATGCTAGCAGGGATTATATACAAAATTTATTTTTAAACATAATCATACACAATTCAAAATGTTGTTGTATAAAAACCAATAACAAAGAATTTCTGAATAAATTATATGTTTAAAAAAATGCTTAAATTAGAAAGAGATGAATGGAATTGGATGGAATTCTTTTAAAATTGAGTTCCTTCATGATTTTGTTTTTTCATAAGCCACTGTGCAAATGAAATTTAGAGCAACAAATTTAAGTGAGCTCATTTTATTTATCTATTTTTTTGTTTTGTTTTTAAATATGGCCAATTTTTATTTTTCTAATTTGAATACAAATTTGTGGTACTTAAATATTATTTGGGTATTGAAAAAACCAATTGTTGTTTGTTTTGGCACAAGCTAATGATGGTTTTTGAGTAGAATCAGCAACATTTAGAACTATTGATGTTAAAGAAGAGATGCCACAAAATTTATAATAAAAATTAAAAGAAAATTTACAATTTTCTGTAATAGCATTTGTTGTAGGAAATTACATATATTTTATTAAATTCTTTTCTTTTAGTTTTATTACAATTTTTTCCATAATAAAGTTTAATATTATGGAAAAAATTGTAATAAAACTAAAAGAAAATTCATTAAAATTTTTAATATTTTTCATATATTTCTTCTAAAAATTTAATATTAAACCAAATAATTTTTAAATTTAGATGTTGTAACATAATTTTAAATGTTAAATATTCAGAAACTTTTCTTTCTCGTGTTCCAATCGTGTACCAAAAAATTAATCATTTGGAAGTAAAATTAAGAGAATATTTACATTATGTCAAAAGATCGGCGATAATGAAAGGAGAAGTTTCACAATTGTCAGTATTTTGTAGAAAAACACGTCAAGATATAATTAAAACTTAGTTCAGTGATTTGAAATAATCAAATAACGATTCAGAAGCAAATTTATTAAATGATTAATATTGAAATTTGGGAATTTGGATAAATTTTGGATTCTTTATGTTTCAAATACGAAATTAAACTAAAAATATACCAAACCATGTTATAATAGTTTTAGTCAGAATTTGTTATAAAAACAACAAAATATATTAAATGTTTAATTTCATAGAAATTTAAAGAAAAAAATCTATTTTTTACTAGAATTTACATTAATTAATCAAAATTATTGTGTAAAATCCTGATATTTTTGAGAACATTTCCATTAAGTTTTTAATATGATTATATAAGTCATCTGGCATCTCTGTTTGTGGTGAACAATATGAAAACAATCTAACCACAGTGTGCCATAGCAAGCAAAAACAAAAATTACACAAAAAGTGTTTTTGTAGTAGGGTTCGATATGGCGCTAACATTATATTTATGATTTTTTTTTCGTTTGTCGACTAAAATCCTAAAAAAAATTTGTCTACAACAAATTTTTAGGGTAGGAAGTATAGGCAGTCAGTGAACAACAACAAAATTATTCATATAAGTTTATTATTTAAGCTATAATATGTCACTTACTAAATAGAAACAATTAACTCGGACATTTGTATATTTTTTGCTGACAATGAGAGAAAAAAACATGTGTGTGCTGCATAAACAAACATTAAATATTTAAAGATAAATAACAATTAATGATGAAATTTAAACATTAATCATTTACAAAAGCGTTTAATTATGATAAAAATAAAGAAATATTTTGTAAAATTAATTAATAGTGACCTTATTTCATGCATTATTACACATATAAAAAAAAATCTTTAATATATTACATGTGAACAGCGTCACATGGGATGTATTATTGTTTATTCTAATTAAGATAATATTTAGGTGTTAGCAACACTGTATTGCTTTTTGTTATATATAAAACAGAGTTGTATTTCATTTAAAGAAATTAAAGTAACAATATTTTAGATTTGTTAATATTTCATTTATTTAATTGTATAAACATGTCTATATTGATTATTTTACTTGTTGAAA
>JACGTJ010031991.1:0-10982 GCA_014858695.1 Chrysomya rufifacies | reverse complement strand
GGGGGGGGGGAGAGGAAGGAGGTGTATTCGTAATGTTATTACAAACATTTGATAGTTCATTAAATTTGGTAGAATTTTATAGGGATACCTACAAAATATTTTGTTATTTTATATTTAATGGATTTTGACAAATATTTAAGTTAGCATAAGAATTTATATTATTTGAAATATATATAGTTTCAATATAAATATTTTAAATATAACGTATTATTGAGCTATAAAATTTAAAGCAAATTCAACATTTAGTTTACTTTATAAAATTCTTAAGCGAAATTACATTATTTTTATATTGTTTTTTATTAACAAAAATTGAAATCTTAATGAATTGTTCTTAAGATTCATAAAAAGTTAAGATTCTAACTCGATCTAGCGGTGTTCGTCCGTCTGTGTGTCCGTCTTTTTGAAATTGCGATAAACATCGCCCCGGAGGAGCTACCAAAGTAATATTTGGCAAAAATATTTGTTTTACGTAAGTTATGTAATTGGTAATTGGTATTTAACAGAATGAATATGAAAGTTATGAACCATAAAAATGCACCAACCCGAATCGAAATAACAAATTTGGGTACACCACTACATACATATAGGATTTTTACACATGTGAGTAGAATATAATTTCACTTTTTAAAGAAAAATAAATTTTATTATTTGTGTAGTATATTTAAGTTAAAATTTTCTGTAGACCAACAAATATATGTTTATTACATTATATTTTAGCATTTATGGAACTAATATAGAAAATTTTCAAAAATCAATTGGCCATTTTTCGCTCCAAATATTCTAAAGTCTGACAATAGTTACCGATGTGGTACATTTTGGAAATCCATTAATGAATTCCTAAAGAGACTGGGAATTGAGAAATAACTCAAAATATTACTTTCTTTCAGATATCTTCATAGCAAGTATTTAAAAAAAAATACATATTTTTAAAATCTGTGAATCAAGAGATTAAAGGTTTAATGCTTCTTTACTATACTCTACATATTAAAATTACGAAGTTAACAATTATTTATACACATTACATATAAAATTTATTAATTGTCTTTTAAAATGATCATATTTATTTTTTCTCTTTTAATTATTGCACTAAATTTCATTTAAAAAATTACCATTACACTACATACTAAAATTATTCATATATAAATTTTCCATTCATTGACTAATTTCTCCATTTCAAAAACATCTCAATTAGTACTACTTGATGATGTCGTTGATGTATCACTATGCAACGAACTATTAGATGAAGTTTTACGTGCCAATTCCGTTGAATTCAGCGTTGAGCCACACAAATTATTGGCCATAGTGGTGGCTGGAGAGCAAGAAGTTATGTTGTGGCGACACGGTTGTGGAGAAGTTGGATTTGATAAACCCGATTCGTGTATTGGCGATAAAGTTGGAGATCGTGTACGTAAAAAATGTTTACGTCGTTGTCGCCTATAGACATTATTGATGGTTGGTAGACGTTGTTGTAGTGGATTGTAGGAGGAATTTGAAGTATTGGACGGTTGCGAGGCAGCAAAAGCTAATGTCTCCGCTAGTTCTTCTAAATCCGCTGTATTTGGTATGCGCCTACGTGTGGGCGGTGGCAAAGCTGGGGGCAGTGTTATACCTATAGGTGTGGTATAAGTGACTGATGTATCATCTCTTATTATGGAGGTTGGTAATACAGATGTTTTATAGGTAGCTGTACCTTGGGAACAAGGAGTTGTAATGCCACTACTGCTATCGGAGTAGCTACTTTGTTCTCTGGAACTTTCAGTCGTGGTATTGTTTGGCGAATTGGATGTAGCTGAGGAATTAGATCCGTAGGCATGTTTATGTTGGCAACAATTATCTTCCTTTTGGAAATGTAAAGGTCTAACTTGATTCTGTTTAAGACCATGTTCAGCATTATGTTGAAGTCTACACCTAGGTCTGCGATAACGATTTATAACACGCATGAAATGTCTAAATCTAGTCACTGGCCAAGTTCGAGTGCTACGTAAATGTGTTTGTGTAACCTTCAGGTGTTCCATTGATCTAGGAGAGTTGTGTGGTATTTGAGGAGCATTACTACCATTTGAGTTTATATAATTAATGGTGTGTTCTCCCTTTCCCGCCATTTTGGCCGCCAACTCCTGATGATGTTTATGCGCCAAAGCAGCTATTATATCATTTGGAACATCTGGACTGTCGGGTACAGCCGAACAACAGTTCCATTTTCTACGCCACCTCTGATGTTTAGAAATAGTCTGCATGCAGCATCGTTTCTGAGCGGCTGCAGTTTGCACAGATGACTGGGATTTCCCTGAAGAAGTACGTGACACTTGTTGAGGATTTTCCGATTTGGGTAATGTGGTTTTTGTAGTTTTGCTTTTCGAGTCTCGATTTCCAATAATGGGACTTCTCAAACGAAACGAACAAAATGTACATTGTTCGGTATATTGCAAATAAGAACGGCGATTGTTTAATGCCGCTGCGGCAGTCTCAAGATTCGTTACTAGTGTTGCCTTGGTAGTCGCAGCACTTACTCTTCTCTGTGTGGAAGCTGCCTTAAAGGACGAACAGCAATGGAAGGTTTTAAACGACTCAGCATTTTCTTCTGGCGTCGAGTCTAAATCGTTGTTAGCTCCCGAAATGTGAGCTATAGTCAAGGGTGACTTGATATTAGTTTCTTCTAGCAAGGAACACATGTAATATGTCTTTAAGGCAGTCTGATGATATTCCCTAGAGTTGGCACAACAGTGAAAATTCAAGTGGGTATTGGACTCTAACTGATAAGGTTTTTGTTGCCGTAGCGCCGGATCCCCATCATTGGGATGACGCACTTTGGAACACATATAAAATTGGCCACATTCTGAGGTCCTTTTGGACGGATGATTGTTGGTAGGTGGAGTTGATTGCGATTCGGCTTGTGCACTTTTGGCAGTAGCTGCTAACTTGTTTTTGGCTTCTTGGGCTTGTCGATGATTACGTATATATTCGTAGGTCGTCAGACCCAAAAATGAAATGTAAATATGAAAGAAACATAGATGCAAAAGAAGGCCGGCTGTTATGGCTGCCAATAGACCCAAACAGCCAAGTAAAACTAGAAATATAGTATGACTTACAGCTATACCAGCAAATGAAACTAAAGTACTATTATGGTTTATGGAACTAGTTTCCTTAAAAATTTCTTTGGCCAGGTCATCTTCATCGTCATCTAAAGACGTTAAAATGTTGGATGTATTATTGACTAAAGTATCATTTATTAGCATAGAGGCATTTGCCACTAGACTAGGTAATGTTGAATTTTCCGTAAATGTTAGATCATCAAAATCATTAGTGGTAAAATTAGTGGCTGCTTCAGTGACATTGTTGGTAGCATTCAAATATTGACGTCCATCTACTGGCTGGCCCTCCAACACCTGTGGCGTGTGATACCAATAACTAAGCCATTCCGGTTGCAAATAGTACAAAACAATCTGAGCTATAACCGCTAATAAAATCACCAACGTAGCGCAAACTGCACTTACGACACACATTAGAAAGGCGACATAGTTACGTGATCCAATGCAATGATTCAACCACTTACAGTGATGATCAAATTTCCCCACACATTTATTGCACACCGAGCAATGTTTCGTGCGATGCGACGAGGTACGTATATTACACAAGTGACAGCGACCGTTCTCAATAACATGGGCGTGTTTGGAACGATCAAACTCGGGTACTATACGATCGTTACGATGCACTCTACGCAATTCACGATCGGCTGGATCTATCAGTAATGCCACTAAATGGGATACTATATGAACTATATAGAGACCTGTTATTAGTCCATACAAAGGTCCTTGTATGTCTGTGTTAAAAGAGGGTATTAATATCCAATAGGCTGCAAAACCAAATACTATTAACACAAACCAACCAAATAGTTGTAGAGGATGTAAAGGAGTTTGCAGACCATTTATACGTCTACCCTTGCGATGGTGTACGTCGGCTATATTTTCTTGAAAGGAGATGAAATGTGATATCTTCCATGGTCCGGATAAGGAATTGGTACTTCTTATATTAGTCAAATGATTATTATTATTCGTTGAAGTCTTTAGACCATTTAAACCTTCTGTTGAACTAGTCGAATTCTCTATAGGTTGTTGACTATCTTTTTTGCTGAAAAACTTTAAAATTTTTGCTGCTGTTGTATGTGTTTTACGAGTCTTTATCTGCGTTAATTCCGTATATAATTCAGGATTTTTGGCGTAATCATTTATACTGGCTGTGGTTATGGTAATTATATTATCGTCATTGTTTCCTGCTGATTTATCGGCTAAACTAGTAGTGTCCTCATCACTATAGGAAGTTATAACTGTAATACCGTTTTGCTGTTGTTGATCCGATGATATATCTAATTCAGCATCTTTGGATTGTGTGACTGGTTCCGCAGTAGCTTCAATAGGTTCTGGTTCATTATACTCTGGTTGCATGTTGCTTTAGATTTAACATTTGTCTTGTTCTCTTGGAAGTTGGAGAAGTTAAAGTTGAACAATAACGATTGCAATGATGAGATGATTTTGGCTTTATGTAGTTTATTACTATGAAAGGTATAATTATAATAATGAATGAAATTAAGATGACTATTATAGGCTTGCAATCTAAACAACATTACAGGTTGTAGCATAGGATAGAATTATTGTATTTTGTATTTTCGTTTCACGTAGTTTTGTTACTACGTATTATATTTTTAACATGTGTTGATAATTCGAAATTATGTAGTCATGACTGAAGTGGTTAAGCTGATTATAATTATTGAGTTTAGTGAAGAAATAGATAAAGTTCAGTTAAAATATGTTAAGTTTATTAGTTTTTAATGTTTTTAAGGCAAAAAGTTTAAAACTATTTTAGTATTTTTTACCATTACACACTTTGAAATTGACGTTTGTTTTACTATTAAATAATTTTACTTATGCTTTTAAATTTTATTCCATTTTGGATTTTGTGTTTTATTTTTTATTATTTGTAAGAATTATTTTTTCACAATTTTCAATTTTATTTTAATTTAAGCAAAAATTTTAATCTTTAATTACACCACATTTTAATCTTTAATTGTTGTAGATTTTTAAATTACGTATAAGTTTTGATGTTCATTTTTATAACCGAGGTTTTTTATATTAGTTTGTTAGTTTACGTCATTATTTCTCAATACATATTTTCATTCCTTACGTCATTACTGTTGTTAATTATTGTATATAGTACACTATAACCGTAATGTTTTTGTTTTATATTATTTTGTAACTTTACGTTATTATTTCACATGACGTAATTTAGAATTTCTTTTTTTTTGTTACATCATTTCTGTGGTTAATTATTTTATATACTATGTCACTATTTGTTTCTATTAATGTGCTATTCATTATTATTGTTCCACTCTAATTTTTCGTATATTTCTTTAATTATTTTATATATAAACCATACATTTGTTTTAATAACGTAGTATTTTTCGTAATGAATTCATTTTATTTAGTAATATTATTGTTATTACCAAATTTTTCTAAAATTTCAAATATTTTTATATTAGGGAGTTATAAATAATGTAGTATTTGGATATTGGTTACGTCACGTAAGCGAAATTGTTATTATATTTTTAGTAATTTATAATTTTTTAAAATCTATTGTTATATTACGAAGTTATGGGAATATTAATACAACATCACAACATCACATTTATGTAATGTAACTTTCAACTTTTTATTTTTATATATTCACTTTATGTTGCTTTGTTACTTGTGCCAATTACCTTTAAATTTAAATGTTAATAAATTATTATCACCACATTTTCTATTACGTCACGTAGCTACAACATATTTAATCTATTATTAAATTCTATAGTTTGACCCACTAACGTAAACAGATTTTATTTTCAATTTAATTTCTAAGAAAAAAATAAAAATTCTATGCAGTTTTGCTTTATAAATATTTTATAAGTTCAAAGAATAACGTCTTCCTTGCAGCACAATATTCTATGTTACCTTTTAAGAACGTAACACAATAAATTCACTTGTTTAATATTAAAAACGAAATTTTTGTTTACTTTTTCTTCTAGTTGATTATTTTTTTATTTTTTTCTATTATAATTTCATATCTTTTAAAAAGATTTATGCCAAACCACATGCATTTATTATCCTCTGCTATAAAAGTTAGAAGCTTTTACGTTTCTTCTCCATGTTTGTGTAATACACGTTTTTATCTTACGTACATAGATATTTAAATATTTATTTAATATACACTATACAATTTTATAGTGTTTTTTTTTTTTTGCAATTTCCGTAATTTTGCTTTTTTTTTTGTGTTTTTTTATGTGTGCAACACAACATAAAAAAATAAAAGAAATAAAGACAAGTTGCAGCAAAATCTTTAAGAATTTTATTTTCCAAACAGACCCATATTCAATACAGTTAGAGAAAAAATAGTTCATTTAGTAAAACAATAAATTTAATATGGTTGGATGTTGTTTTACATAAATTTCAAATTGAATAGAACATCTAATTTTACTATAAGTTTCTAATTATCAACCAAATGTTGCAAATAAAAGAAAAATAAAGTTTGAAATTGATTTTTAATATAATGAAATTTTATTATTTAATTATTACAAATTTAATGTTAATAAAGAATTGAAGTATAACTATCAAATTTTTAGTAAAAATTTCAAATTTTGTGTAAAATTTCAATATTTTTAAAATCATCAAAAATTTTGTGTAAAAATTTCCACATCAATTCGAATTTTAGGAAAATTTATATGAAATTATAAATTTAGATTTTAATAACAAACAAATTTTCATAACAAATTTTAATTTTTTATTGCAAATCCAAAATTATACTTAGAATTTGTAATAATTGTATTGCAAATTCTAAATTTGTACTAAATTTAAAGTTTTACAGTAAATTGAAATTTTTATTTAAAATGTTTGTTCAATTTAGTAACAAGTTTAATCCAATGTTAAAATTTTTAGAAAAAATGTTAGTACCCGTTTCAAAACTTAGCACCAATTTATAATGTTAGTATACATTTGAAATGTTTCAAAATCGTTAACTACTTCAAAGCGAGAACGTTTCAGAGTTGTCCTCATGTATGCGTTTTCGAAAGACATGAGTATCAGAAAAATTTAGAATATTAATTTGTTCCAAAAATATAACATTTGAAAATGTGAACTTATTTGTTTACTGTATTTAAAATTAAATAAAAAACTAAGCATTTTAGTACAAATTTAATTAACTTAGAATTTAAATTTATATATTTTAGTACACATATAGAATTTTAGTACAAATTAAGAATTTAATTATGGAGCTAAAATTTTGCCTTAAATTTTAGCACAAATTAAATCATTTTGGAATGTAAATATAAAATTCATATATTTTAGTACATATTAAAAAAAACTGTTAATAAATTTGAGTACAAATTAGAATTTTATTATAAAGCAAAAATTTTGACTTGTTAAAATTTTATTTAAATTTAAAAATTAATTACAATTTCAAAACAAATTCATTTTTTCTAAAAGATTGAAATCTTTGTAGCATTTTGAGTACATATTTAGAGTTTTTATTGAAATACAATTTAAATATATATTTTAAAATTTAAATTTAAAAACAATAGAAATTTTAAAGTTTTATTACAAATTTGCAAATGACGACAGAAAAAATAATTATCGTCTAAATTATATATTTATTTATATACTACGTATAGAAATATGATCATTTTTCTACGTGTACTTTTCTATAGAAAACGGATGTTCCTACTCATATTTGGTTGGTATTTCTAGTCATGTACTACTACTCGTAGAAATTTTTTAATTCAAAGAAAGAAAATACTAAATAAAAAACTAACATTGATGAAGAATGAAAAAAAGTATATACAACAGATTGTTAAAAAAAAAGTACACCATGAGTCAAGGTTACAGGATTTTTTTTCTTTTCTTTTATTTTACGTTTATTTAATTTCTATTCTTCTCTAGAACAGAAGAAAATCCATAATTTAAAAAGGATTTACAGTTAAAATATTAAAATTTTCTTTTGTTGCAACGTTCTTAGAAAAATGACTTGTGATTTTTGCCATTTGCGTTTGTTTCTTTCATTTTTTTTCTTTTTATTTTCCTTTTTGTATTTATTAAATATTTAAATTTAGTTTGTTATTTATTTTTACCACAATTACATGATTTTAAATATTTAATGTTAATTAATTAAACTTTTTCACAAAGCTTTTATACATGTGCAAAAGTGTGCAAAAGAGAATGTGTGAGTGTGTTAGTGATAATTAAATGTGTATTAATTTCACTTCCTGTTCCTTTTTTATTTCAAAATTACCATTTTACTTTTTGCACATTTAAATAGTTTTTATTTAACAGTTTCTTTTTTAACACAATTCACGGCACGCGTATTTGTTTTTAGTTTTATTTAGTTTTCTATTTGTTTATATATTCTGTGTCTGTATGTATGTGTGTGAGTGTATTTTGTGGTACTTTCTGTTTATTGTTCAACTTTAATTGTTTAACATTATTTTTTGTATTTATTTAGTTAATTTTATTTGTATTTTGTAAATGACTTAAGTACACATACGTTAAAAGTAGATTTTTCATTCTACCAGTCAGTACGTAAATTTGAAAATAGTTAAGAGTAAATGTTAAATGAGTAAGTAAATGTGTACTACCTGAAACATAATTTTTAAGTAACTATTGATTATTTTTTTTTTTACCCACCATCAAAAAATGATTGGGGGTATATTGGGTTTGACATTCCGTTTGTAACATGTTAAAATATTCGTCTAAAACCCCAATATGTATATATATTCTGGGTCCTGGTAGGATTCTAAGTCGTTCTAGCACAGGAGAAACACGAAATTTGGTACAAATATTTCTCTTGTATAAGGTTTGTCTTTTACTGAAACTGGGCAGAATTGAATTATAAATAAGGAAGTTATGGAACAAAAACTGGGTCCTGGTAGGATTCTAAGTCGTTCTAGAGATGTCCGTCCATCTATCAATATGTTGATAGCACAACGGGAGAAAGACGAAATTTGGTACAAATATTTCTTTTCTATAAGGTTTGTCTTTTATAAAAACTGGGTAGAATTGGTTTATAAATAAGGAAGTTATGGAACAAAAACATAAAACATTAGTACATAATATATCACAAATATGAAACGGATGAACATACAAAAATGAAAAATATGAAGCGAAAAATGGGCGTGACCTGCCCATTTTTACGCCCGCTCATAAAAATATGCCTTTTTAGGCATATTTCGTCCTAAATATAAAAGGGAAGAACGTACAAAGATGAAAATTTAAACTGTTAGATTGTGAGAATAATATTGGGAAAAAATTGGAGTGATCCGCTCACCCACACAAATCCATAATTTTGTCACAAATGTGAAATGAATGGAGGTAAACAATGAAGTTTTCGAAGTATTGTTAGTTAGTAGGAAGAAACATGGCAAAAAATTTAATTTTATCGTTCATTTTTCCATTTATGGTTTTATTAAACCAAGATTTTCTTCTAAATTTTACTTCATACGAAAACAATTATCATGTAAATATACCTTAATATATTTTAATGGCGGGTATTAGAGATTCGGCCAAGCCGAATATAACATTTTTACTTCTTATTTTTATATTCCTTTTGTTATAACTGTTAAATTGTTTTCATTTTAATATTTCTTTCATTTAAGGTTAGTTGTTTGTTTTTATATCTTCTTGTATTTGGTGACCAAACGAATGACCACTTTTAGTATTTGTTAGTTTTTGTCATCATCATTCATTTACATTTAGAGCCAAAAAGCCAGGTCCTGGCACATAATACTGTCTACTACATTGTGATACTTTTTAACAAGGAGGGTCTTGTTATTTTAGAAGCCCTGACCTGTGTCTTTCTTGGTTCAATGTGTGTTAGTTTTTAAAGTTTTTTCTCGTTTTTTTTTCAATTAAATAGGTCAATAAGTTTATTTTTAGTGTTGTTTTTTATGTGAAACACAAAAATAAAGTTCTTCCTTTTCAAATGAACTCTTCATTAATTTTTAAAGAACTCATATTGATTTTTATTGTGGAATAATAACCAAAGAAAAGATTCATTTTATGGGAGTTTTTTTTTATCGGCTTTTAAGAGTTTTGGCCATTTTAGACTATTTAACTTTTAACTAATATTATTTCTTTGTTTATAAGTTAAATCAATAAAATAACAATAAAATTTTAAATGAAAATATTTTAATCATAACTATCTATTTAGCATTTAATAAATATGTTCAGATTATCAAAATTTTTAAAACTTAATTGTTATTACAGTTTTGTTATTTTGAAAATGATACAAATATCATAATTGAAAGCAAATCTAAAATATTAAAAAATATAAAATTTAGTTTAATCAAATTTTAATTTTTAATGTGAAATTTTCGTAAAAGTTAAATTTTGGCTGAAATTACAAATTCAGTACTACAAATGCAGTAATCAAATTTGAATAAAAATTTATTTTTTTTTTAATATTTTAGATTTAAATAAAAAATTTTAATTTAAACGTAAATTTTTCTAAAAATATGAAAATTTTCTAAAAATTTGAAAATTTAATAAACAAATTTAAATTTTAATAAAAAAAAGCTTTCAATGTTTTCTATATTAATTAAAATTTTAAACAGAATTTCTAATTTCTGTAAAAATTTTAAATATTAAATAAAAATTTAACAAATCTAAATTATAATTAAAAAAAAAAATACAATATTAAAAAAAATAATAATAATTTTAAAGAAAAAGTTAAAATTTTTAAAAGTTTTCAAATTTGTAAATTTTTAGAAAAATTTGAAATATTTAGAAAAAATTGAAATTTTCAGAAAATTTTCACATTTTTAGAAAATTTTCAAATTTTTAGAAAATTTTCAAATTTTTAGAAAAATTTCATATTATTAGAAAAATTTTACATTTTTAGAAAAAAATTCAAATTTTTAGAAAAATTTCATATTATTAGAAAAATTTTACATTTTTAGAAAAAAA
>JACGTJ010031984.1:287-15471 GCA_014858695.1 Chrysomya rufifacies | reverse complement strand
TTACATATTTTGACGAAACGTTTTTTTTTTTAATTTAACCAAATAAAAATTTATATTTTCATCTTTAGTTCTCTAATTGGTGTAAAATGCGAGGTTCGAATTAAAAAGAACTTAGGTTAAAAATACATATATCCATGCTAATATTAATACATTTCCTTTCATAAAGGGTGAATTTGTTACGACTTTTATTCACAAATTTATTTCAAAACGTAGCTGAGAATTTTCTTTAAATATTTTTTTTTGTTCCTTTTATGAGAAAATAAAAATAAAAGATATTTTATTGTATATATTTGAGAAATTAATATCACCGGAAAAGGGTTTTTTGTTTGTTTTTATATAATTACAATATTAAATCGAAGGAATCTGAGGTCTTAAAATTCTTTAAGGTTAGGTTATCTTACATTACAATTATTTAATGAGACATCTCTGATTTTATTGAGCTTGATTGAATAATTAAAATTTTAAATCGACTTAGATTTTCAATATTCATACAAACTTTTTTTTGTTTTTAATATTAACATTTTGATATTATTGTAAAACTTTCAAATTTGAAGGACTATAGACAATATAATTTAAAATTTATAAATTTAACAATGTAAAAATGACCCTGCATATAAAATCAATTTTATTATTCAAAATATTCTGGGAATTATATGATAATTTTAAGAGCAACACTTAAATATTCAATTTACTAACAGCATTGTTTTTTTATATTTAAATTTGTGACAAAACAATAGATTTAGATTCTCTGTTCGCTCCAATATGTTAAAACCATTCTTTTGGTATCAAAATTTTTGTTCACCAAAGAATTCATGAGAAATAAGATAAATGTATTTATCATTGAACTTGAATCATTAAAAAAAACCTTGTAAATTTCTATAATAGAATCTAAATCTAATCTAAAAGTTTATAAAATATTTGCATTAAAATTTAAGAATGTACACTATCAATACGGTCTTTTTATATAAATTTTTTTTACTGATCATCAAAATATCAACACATTGCGACGCATAAATTTGCATGATAATGAACAATATTTGATTGTGACTCTTGAAAGCAATGTACAAGAACTCGTATCTCGAAATTAATACATACAGAGATTTTATTAGTTCGTAAGCAAAATTGGACATTTAAAACAAATTGGTGTTGGAAAATTAATAATAGATGTAAGAATATTTATAGATATAGATATTATTTAATATTTAATATTGGGTGGTCTTTTCTTTTTGAATTATCATAAATTTTAATAATATAACATTTATAGGTATATATCTTCTCTTCTAAGGTAACTGTGTAAGTGTAAGTTTTAAGATAAATACATTTATTATGCGTATTTAAAATTTAAAATTTGCATTTGAATGTCGTTTTTCTTATCCAAAGTGATAAAAACAAACATAAAAATTTTAATGATTTTCCTATCATCACCTATTGATTAATGTCAATCGCCCATACATATGTGGAATTAAAATTTCAAGCCTTGTCATTAATCTTTAAATCTTACAAACTTTTTTACAGCTTAAGTAAAGTCAAGTATCAAAGAACATAATAACAGTCAACATGGCAACAATAAAATTGAAAATTAAGTAAATTAAACAATATTACACATAGACCAATATCGGCCATTTTATTTCATTTTTATTTTTCTTTTCAAAATAATAAAGTTTGTCTGTAATAAAGGTGTCTGTCCCCTTGTTCATGTGAATATATTTTAATCAATGATTTTTTGAAGTTTAACATCATCCTCATCAACATTTATGTCATTTTTAGTGTTTTTAATTATAATCAAATCAAGATCACTAACTTCTCACTTTACTTTTAGGCCTCTTATTTTATTGGTTGTTTATTTTTGTTTTCATTTATTCAATATATTTTTTTTTTGACAATTTATAACTGTCAAAATTAACAAATTATAACAATTTTTTCTTTGTTTATTTATATACAGAAATACATTAAGTATTCAAGTTAAACTTAACATTAAATAAAAAAAAATCAGAATTAATAAATATTTAATATAAAAATTTATTATTAACTTTATAGATTTTGACAGAATTTTCAAAAAGTAGTTAAATCTGAATCTAAACTCGTTTTGTTCAAAATCGTATTCGAATGCTTTATGTAGGCATTTTGTTTTTTCTTCTATTAACAGTTGAAATATTTGAGTATTTTGAACTCGAAATGTGTAAATAATGTTTATGTTATTCGTTTAAACTCATTATGCACCTAATTTAAATGTTTATCTAATTGACAATAAAAATTGGCGCCATTTATTTGGTGTTATTTTACATATTCGATCTTTTTGGTGCTATGCTACATAATATATTCTACTACCTGTATATTAAATTCGTATACTTGTATTTTATGTTTTAGTTTGTCGTTGAATGTTCTTGCATAAATTAATTTAATTTTCTCAATTATCTATTTGTTTGATTTGGTTTTATTTCACCACTATGATACGTCGATCGATCTACCTAACGATTGATCAGTGTGTGGCATTTGTTTTGATGATGATATTTAGATACTTAAATAATTTGGTGGACAAGTTTTGTTAGCATTTTCTAAGTATTTAGTGTCTTATTGTGAGATCGTTTGTTTGTTTTTTTTCTATTAACCTTGTTTCTTTTTATAGATAATATATATATTGATTTTTTTTTAAATATTGTCTTTGTTGATATTTTTATTTTTAAAAAACTATAATAAATACCATGATTTATTAGAATTTTTTTATAAAATAACAGCTATAAGTCTAAATAAGACGAATATACATTTTAGGGATTTTTTTTTGGAGATTTCCAATAAAATGCCAATAAAAATTGTTTGTGTTCGGCATTAACCATATATCAATCTGTGATGTAATATGATCAACTTACTAAATGATAAAATTATGCTAAATTGTAAATAATGTTTCGATTTACTGCTTTACTACACTATTGAAGTATATAAAATAATGTTTGTTATTGCAAGTTTATTGCCTAGATATACGCTTAGATTACTACAAGAATCTAAACTAGCAATGGTTTCTTTTAGAAGAGAAAAAGGGCTCGAGAGAAACCTTCGGGGACACCAAATTATGCACAAAGCTTTGTTATATAATATCTCACCTTGATCGTAATCATTTACAAATATTTAATGACAAAGATAATTCCGCCCTACAACGCACTAATTTAATTTTGGGGGTTAAAATTTTCACTTATGGCCTCTTGGTTGTATAGTTATTAATACAATGCTATGTAACGCTAGGCGAAAGAATCGTATAAGTCGTATCATAAAGTTGCCATATTACAAAGAATTCCTATCTGAACAAGTAAACATTTCCTGTAAATCGATATTGCTTTAATAATTTAAATTAACTTACACTTTTTTAGTTCATATATACAAATATGAAATTTTGAGAAATTATATATAGATGTCAAATTAAAAATTAACTTTTAATTGGAAACGACCCTAATGTATAAATTTTATAGGAGAAATATAAGTCGGCATATTTTGATATTGTGTTTTCTATGATTATAATCATTGATCAAGAATAATATACATTTTATATTTTAATTAAGTTGTAAATTATTGTTAAAATTTAAACAAATATTCTATTATTTTTTAATTGTGTAAAAACGATCGTTAAAAACTAATTTGTTTGTGGTTCATAAGTAAAACTTCATAAAATATTGTTTACATTAAAACATAATTTTGTAGAAACATAAACCCCCAAACTGGATATCAAGGTATTTTATACAAATCTAAAAATAGCTATTTTAATTTGATCTAAGAAATGCCGACGTTGTTTTCATTTAAAATATGTATCTATAAATTAATTTTTTTTTGTTCAAATTAAAACTATTGTTGAGTCATTATTAGTTTTTGATATTCTCAAATTATAAAAATAGTTAATTAAAATATTTTAAGTGGCATCAAAGCAAAAATTACAATTTTAAATTAATTATGGCTCACCGTCATTTTGGCCAGAATACGACGAATAGCTGCGAATAAGCAAAAAGTTTTACCAAATACCACCGAAGATAGCGATGTTGTTTGGACCCGGCAAAAAATATTCAAATTACAACAACACGACATGTTTTACACAAAATTTTGTCAGCGAAAACATGACAAAGACAACAACAAGCAACATCAAATTGTTATATTGAAGGTGTAAACATGGTGTTCGATAGTTAAAAAAGGTAGGCTTAACTAAACCCAGTTGAAGATGACAAAAAAAGAAGAAACAGAAATCCAACGAACAAAAACAAATTTCAAAGACAAAATCTGCATATTCAAAAAAAAAAAAAAAAAAAAAAAAAAATAGTTTTTAACTAAAATGAGTAAGACTAGTTTATGGAGTACGTTTTTGATTTGTGATATTTTTAAATCATTTTTGTATAAAAGTAACCAGATCATACAGAATGAGTATACAGTGCAGTGCTACAATTTAAGCAAGAAACAAGTCAAATATTTTAAAATAAAAAAAAAAACGCAAATAAAAATATTTTGACAAAATAAATTCTTATAATATTATTAACATGCGTGCATTCGTGGTATTATCCGCCTTATTGGCAGTTGCTTGTGCTGCTCCTCAATATGGTTATCAACCTGAAAATTTAGCTTCTGGACCAGCTGGTGCTTATAGTGGATTATCTCCAGCTAATTTACCACCAGCAGTTCATGGTGGACGTGGAGGTGATAAATATTTACCTCCAGCACCCACTACTGCTGCCCCAATTGTACGTAAACAATTCTATGTAGTCTCAGCTCCCGAAGATGAAGACAGTCAACCCAAAAACAAACATTTGGTTTTGGGCCGTCCTCAAAAGAACTATCGTGTTGTATTCATTAAAGCTCCTAACTCTGGTGCTGGTAATGTCAAATATTCTGCTGAATTTGCTCCTCAAGAAGAAAAGACAGTCATCTATGTATTGAGCAAGAAAGATAACGAATTGGACGCTAGCGATATTGCTACTCCTGCACCTACCGTCGCCAGTAAACCAGAAGTTTTCTTCATTAAGTATAAAACCGATGAAGAGGCCAAACAAGCACAAAAGGAAATTCAAGGTATGTACATTGTAAAATTTATAAATTATAATGAGTTTGTTTCTAAATTATTTTACATTATGAATTCAGGCGAATACGATAAATTGGGAGGTACCAATGAGGTCGCCGATGAGACAACTGCTCCAATCACTTCCGTTATTGGTTCTTTGGATAGTCTCAATCCCGATGGCAGTTACAATTATCACCAACAATCACCCAGCAATGCTGGTCAAGCCAGTGGTAAAAATCCCGCCGCTGCTCAGGCTCCCAGTTCCCAATACTTGCCATCCTTGTTTAAGAACTAGATCTTAAATGTTGTTAAAATTATGGATGATCTACATTTGCTATACGTAACTTGACTTGTTGTTAAAGAAAAATATTGTTAATTGTTTCTTGTTAAAAAATCTTTAGTTTATAAGTTTAGTTAATGTAAAAATCACGAATTATTGCCATACTCATAAATGAATATTTTGAACTAGTAAAATAAATATTAAATTCATAAATAAAAATGTATTTTTGTTTGCGCATTTTGTTCAGTTAAATTAAGTTATATTAAAAAAAAATCATATTTGGGAAAAACTGCTACATTTCTAAATATGTGAATTTTAATTTCTATTTTATTTAAATTTTAACGATCGTTTTTATTTGAATAAATAAAAAGATACATTTTAGTAAAAGCCGTCATATTTTCAATTAAAGCAAAATGAGATGTCATTGCAATTTTTATATTTGGCCATCGACTATCAACATCATCTCGGTCTGTTTTGTTTGTGTTAGTATGGTTTCCTTTATAGTTTAAGTTCCGAAAATTCCTATTGCTAATGTTGATTGTTAATGATACTGGTTCTCTCTGAAGCCTGATTTCTCAGTTCATCACATTAGAATTGAGATTTTATAAACCTTGCATATAGTTTAAAATATTAAAATTACAATTATTTATACTAAATTTGATTAGATAGGATCACAGATATGTGTATAATGGCAAATAATGAAAATATTGATACTATGTTTCATTTACTTTTGCAGATGGTTGGCAAGCTTTTAGAGATTCAATACGCTTACAATTGTGGGACTACAAAAAGGCATTAGTTCACTTGCAGGCAGTATATGGTATATTTCCCTATTATAAAGTAGCCGTAGAAAATCGGTAAGTATTTCAAACAACTAAATACATTTATATTAATAATAATGCAATTAATCCGTTTTTGAAGATTTAATAAACCCCATGACTATATAATAACATTGGACGAGGGAGAAATTGGTTTACCAGATAAATATTTTTATAATCGTGATCAAAATGATGAGGTAAATTTCATTCTCATAGCGTTTAAGTGTAATGAGTACTACTGATCTTGTTTATGTTTTATTAGATTGTTCGTGCCTATATTTTATTAGTTCGTGATTTTGCAATTAATATGGGTATGATAGCATATTGATATTTCGATATTTGTTGATTTATTGACACATTTATTATTTAAAGGTATTGTTTCCAGAGAAGCTGATCTCTTTGCGGACGATGTGTTTCATTATGAGAAAAGAATTGTGAATCATATTACCTTAATGAGATCCTCAACACAAGAAAGAGTTTTAAATGAGATAAAGACATTGGCGGAAATGAAAACTATTGCACCATCGGTAAATATTTGTAAAGACTCGGTTTGTAGATTCGTAACTTTGTGTAAGAAAATAATTGAAACAGATATTTATGTAAATACGTAACATATAATAACGTATTTGTATTAGTGTATAAGTTTTTCCAATTTTTGTGAATATAAAA
Organism: Chrysomya rufifacies; assembly: GCA_014858695.1. Classification (NCBI taxonomy): domain Eukaryota; kingdom Metazoa; phylum Arthropoda; class Insecta; order Diptera; family Calliphoridae; genus Chrysomya; species Chrysomya rufifacies. The sequence goes on along the minus strand of JACGTJ010031984.1, from coordinate 8,675 downwards.
TTTACCAGGGCATGGCCTTGTAGGACATACAAAAATAAAGGCATTATTAAATCGTAATAATGGATTGAGTTAACGTTTTAAATGTTAATATTTTCCTTTTTTAAGAAAACTTATTTTTATAATTTCATATTTGCTAACGAAATTGTTATACCCTTAATGTGTATTGAATATTCGACAGATTCAGACGAGAATTTTTTAAGAAACGTTACAAATCTACTGAGTTTTAATATAAAATAAAAACAATTTCCTTTTCCTTCTATGAATGTTACATTATTATATATTATTCTTTCCAATAGCTTCCGATTTTGGAAACTTTACAAGCATTATTCCCTCACACTAAAATAACTGAAGAAACTGAAGTTTTGGTTAAAGATGTAGAGTTTTTCCATCAAATTTCCACCGTAGTTGCAACTTCGGATAAAAAGTAAGTCAAAATCTATTTTGTAAAACTTATCATAAACGTGAACGTGTTTAATATTTTACAGACCTATAAATAATTTCATTATCTGGTCATTGGCTCGTCATTTATTGCCACATTTATCAAAAGAATATCGCAATTCGGTAGAAAATTTCGATCAAGCAATATATGGACGCACTGCCACTTATCCCAGATGGATGATTTGCACAAAAATAGTGAAACAATGGCTACCATTTGCTGTTGATTCTTTGCAACAAACTAAGGAACTTGAGAAGGTAATATACGAAGTATATTGTTAGAGGCATCCTATTTTACTAAATGTTAATATTTGTATTGTTTCAGTTTGGTTCATCTGGCCATAAACGATCGAATACCCTTAATAAAACGGCTGCTAATGATGAATTCCTTAAACTCATGTATTACAGTTTAAGAAATCAATTACAACAATCCGTGGATGAAGCAGGATGGATTGATAAAGATATAAAGAATTTTATAAATGAAAAGGTACATACGTTGTAAATTTGTTTTATTGAAGCTGAATTAGAACTGAAATCTAAATATTCATTATTTTTCAGTTAACAACAATGCGCTTGCAGATTGGTATACCAGAAGAAGTCTTAAGCAATAAAAGTTACATTAAGGATTACTACAATGAACTCTTACTAAACAATTTGTTCTTTGTTGAACATTTACAATCCATATGGAGCTTTCGCAAAGCGCGTATGGAAGAAAAACTCAAAGCCCTAAATATCATCGATACGTAAGTAAAATTCAAACATTTCCACAATTTAATTATTCTCAAGTTGTACATAATTCTACTCTAGAATAATATCAGAAATGTATATAAGTGATGAATCACCAGCAGTAGCATATTCCAATATGCTGAATATGCTGGTTATATCACGAGGAATTGCGCGTTCGAAATATTACGACTATCGTTATCCTGTAGCTGTAAACTTTGCTCGTATAGGAGCGGATATTTTGGAAGTTCTTATCGATAGTATTTCAACCTTTGTCGAACAATTCAAAGCAGATAATGTCGATTCTTATAAAACAAGTTTAAATTTAGCTAAAGTTGATGTGGGCTGTATTACTGCCGATGAAGAAAATACAGATGATTTAGAAGAGCTTTCCGAAAATGCTTTGAAAAGTTTTCACATTACATTGAGTTCAGCGAAAATAACTGCAAAAGCTCTTAGTTCATTCTTAAATGCCATTGATAGTTCTTCGCCTATAATTGGATCATCATTTGATCAAGAAAATACTTATGAAAGTCTGAGGCTGACGGAACGTTTGAGATTACCTGGTTTAAGATCTTTTAATGAAAATGAACTTTTTACTTTGGCATATATGCAAAAGCATTGTAGTACACTGATAGCAGATAAAAATGATTATAACCGTATTAAACCCCATGTTGAACAACAATTAGCAGAAAGATATTTGTAAGTTGTTTTAGTTATATCCTTGTTGAGTCCTTCTAACATTAATATTTTAATTTCCTTTAAGATTTAATGCCACTTGGAATCATATACAATTCTTACCGCTTTCAACTAGCTGTTCCGTTCCCTCTGTACGCTGTTCAAATATACTCTAGTTCATTGCTAAAGCCCTCCAAAAGTACTCTAAATCATAAACGTAAAATCGAAATGCAAATACTTCGGCTATTATTAGAATGATAAAGGAAGGACTCTTACCTTAATCTGCGCCTAAATTAAGTTTAATGTTAAGTATTTTATTAATTAATGATACGATTCCCTTAAGTCAAGTTATTTTTTTTTTTATTTAATTAATAATAACAACAATTTGTTAACTATTCCATAGGTTTAGAATGTATACTTATTTACTTGTATGCAACACATATAGAATTCAGAATAATATTAATAATAATAAAATAAATAATTTATTTGTATGATTTACAATTTAGAATGCATATTTAAGCAAATTTTTTAAGATTACATTTTTTTTCATTTATTTAAAAAGTAAAAAAATGACTGTAATTTATTTCTTGTGTAAAATAAAGCTTTTGATTGTATTTGCTTGTAAAATAATAATAAATAAATTATTGCTGTTTTAGTTAACATTTTCGTGAAGTTATGTTTTTTGAACGAAAGTTGTAAATTTAATTTTAAAATGCTAATATCTATTTTTTAAATACATAATAATGACATTTGTTTTTGAAATCGCAAAGTGCTTAAATCCGTTTCAGAAAAAAATTAAATTTAAAACAAATAAGTAAGTTTTAGTCCGTCAAGCTCAACTGTATCTTACCCTACACTAGTGTATGCAAGCTGTTTGGTTTTAGTCTTTGGGTCAATCTGGCTTCAACTTTACCAAGAAAAACTTCGATTTTTACCCACACATTTTATGGAGTTATACTCTTATTTTGGAAAGTTATTTCTATGGAAGGTATAAATGAATTAATAGAACGAACATGACCAAATATTAATTTCATCAAAATATCTACAAAGTGATGACCTCACCCTCTTATTTCTCACCCTCTTATATCCATCAGAAGTTTTTTTTCTCTATGTTACAAGTATTCGCACAAATATTTTATACCATTTCCTTCTATAAAAAGTTGGAAACAGCTCAAAATGAAGAAATGTTGTAATTCTTAATAAAATAATCTTTTCTATTACGTGCGTATCATTGCAGAATCTTCCAAGGTGTGTTCTGCGCCTTGAAAGATTTTGAGGCGATCGTATCAATTTTATGAACAAAATGAATTAAGGGTCGCGTCCGTTTATAGATCATTATGTACTATAAGTATTAAACTAATGAACAACAGGGAGTGTGAATTGAGGCTGGCATTTCATCCTTTTAGCAATTAAGACAATTTTCATTTCAATCTTAATAAATTGTGTTGTGGAAGCTGAGGGATTCTTGTTGATCAGTTTAATGCTTTATAGGTTTTTATGAATTTTTAAATTCTTAAAATACAAATGTTAAGTTTTGAGATTAAACTAATATGCATACTTCCGAAAAAAGCCTCAACGAAAATGAACTGTATTTGCTGAGCCCATTTAATTTAAAAAGTTAACGAAATTTTGAATTGAAAATAAAACCGAACAAATGAATTAAATAAAAAGTGAAATGGAACAATCAAATAAAAATTTGTGGAATAAAAAAAAAACTTACCATTTATATCCTTTATCTAAAGCAATTAAAGCCGATTTATATTTATTTTTTACAATAATTTGTTTATTAATTTTTTTTCTTTTGGTATTTTCTTTTTTAAATTTCATTTATTTATTGTATCATAAAGGAATGCATTCATTAGGACAGGGATGGGAGTGTTAGTATGTTTTTGTTCGTATCTTGAGTGTTTAGTATTTGTGTGTAACTGTATTGGTAGTGATTTGGTTTTATTTATTTGTTTAATTTATTTCAAAATTATTTGTTTAATTTGCACAACTGCTGCAGTTGTTTGTTTTGTTTTTTTTTTTTGTTTTATGGTAACTTCTATCCTCAAGATGTTGTTTTTTTTATTTGAATTTTATTTTTCATTTGGGAGGGGATCAGAGATTTTTTTCGTATTTTTTATTAGTTTTTTTTTGTTCATTTATTCATAGATCAGTTTTGTTTTATTTAATATTTTTAACAATTTATAAAACTTTGTTTAGAATATTAACAACTTGTTTTTATTTATTTATTTATTTATTTATTAATTTATTTATTAATTTTATTTTTGTCTTTAGCAATTAAGTTTTCTAATGATTTTTTTGTTTTATTTCTTTTTTATTTGTTTAGCATTATTTTGTTTAAATTTTGTGTTTGTAACTCATAATTAATTATTATCGATTTTTTTACATATTCCATGCTTCTTCGTCTTCTTTTGTTTGTTTGTTTTTAGTTACAGTTTCTTATAAAGGTTTCATTTTCATTTTCATTTTAATACTTTTGAGGGAGTTTTTAATGATTTTTTCTATTGTATATTAAATATAATATATATACTATATATATTTTTATTTTTTTATTTATTTAATTATTACATTTAAAAAATATCATAAGCATCATTTGGTTTTTATACTTGCAATCTTACGCTAAAAAAATTGGGTTTTTCCTTTCAAAGACTGACTGATAAGAAATTATATTTTTCTTTTCTTTTTCAATTTTTTAATTTAATTTAATTTAAATTTATTTGAATAATTAATATAAGAAAATAACAAATCATTTTAACAAAAATTAGTAGCAAGTTTAGATTATTATAGAACATTAAATTTATTTTCTATAATTTTAACTAGTGAATGAGTTTTTTGCACAGGAAAACTTATTTCATAACATGGAAGTTGTTAAAAAAAATAAAATTAAATATTGAAATTGTTGGTCGTTATGCAAGAATGTTAAAAATAAAACAAATAGTTAAAGTGTTAGATTTCGTTAAAAAAATGAAATATTGTGCAAAAATCTTATCTACTAGATACTATATATTTACATGTATGGATGAAAGAAATTACGAACTTGCTAACTAATTTATTTTATTTTTAATTATGTTGTTTTATATATTTAATATTTGTTTAATTTATTAATTTTTTTTTTTTTTTTATTTTACTTTAATTTGGAATTGACTATTAATTAATTATGTATTAATTTACTTCACATCTGACATTGCTTTTTATTTTTTTTTCGTATGTTTTCAACACAATTTCAAATTTAACCAGAATTTTGTTTTTTGTTTTTTTGTTGTTGTTGCTTTTATGTAATTTGTTTTAAATGGTTTTCCGTTTGATTCCAGTCTTTGTTAATAAATTAAATTTAAAAATAAAAAATATTTTAAATTTTTATGTTTTTTTTTTTGTTTTCTTTCTTTATTATTTATATATATTTAATATTAATTATTCTGGCAAAGCTCTGTATTTATTTGTATTTATTAATAATTGAGTCATAAAATATTTTAAATGAACTTTTACTTCCTTTTTTTTTTTTTTTGTTTAAGTAAGTTTTGGCATTTTATTTATTTTATTTTGTTTTTAGTTTAGTTGTTTTTATTTTATAATGTATGATGACTAAATTATTTTTTTTATTTTGTTTAGAGTTTATTTTGAAACAAGCTTTGGTAAGTAAACATTTAATTGAAACTAAATTAAAAGAATAAGAAATTTCTTAATCGATATGTTAGTTTTAATGCTTCCTAATGTTATATGTTTATATTTTATTTTATTTTTAACTCAAGTTCAAACTCATTCAAAATTATACAATAATAATTGGAAATTATTTTTTAAACATTTTAAATACTGGCCATTTTTATTTTTGTTTTGCATCGAAAAATGAGTTTGAAGAAAAATCATTTATGTTTGAACATTTCATTTATTTATTTACAATGAAATTTTTTTTATTAGATTTCTTATTGAATACAAATTTCAAATGGCAGCATTATGTTTTTTATTTTCTTTTCTGTTCTGTTTTGGTTTTTGCTAAAATAAAATTTAATATACATAAGATTTTTCCTAAAAGTATGTAAGTTTACTGTTTACTGAAATTGTTTTGTTGTAACGCATTCGATTTAAATAAATGAATATGCATTCATATCTTTGAAGTTACCAGAGATATAAACATGTCACCACAGATACTTATTGAGTCCTTTTAAGTTAATGTAAACTAAAATTTTAATAAAATCTCAATAATTACACTTCTTAATGCTATAAAAAGTGGGCTCTGAGGCCTAATATTATCGATGACACTTTTGTAATAAGAAAACAGTATTATTTGCGATGGGTTTAAGCCGAAGATGTTTCGCTTTTGTTGAAATTTTGTTAGAGAATCCTAGCAGGCTATAATCGAATATTGTCCTGCCTTTTTAATATTTAAATGTTGGGACCTTTAACATGTTGCGACCTTATGGAAATTTACATACATGTTCCACATGAAATACGCATCTTAATCTACATTTGGTCCCATTTTATAAAAATTTCTTCAGCTTTGTTTTGTATCCAATTTTTTTGTTGATTCGTGTAATTACTTAATGAATTTTAAAATTTAGAGCTTTAGATTCACAAAATGATAAGTGTTGATCAAGAAGAAATTGTCATTAAAAGTTTTAGGACTCCTTTTGGCTGTATTTTGCACTAGGTCGCTTTCAAAGATTAAAAAGATTATTATATAAAGCAAATTAAATAATAATTAAAAATATATTATTAATTGTTTAACCTGATTTATTAAGTAAATTCCACACAAAATTCTATATAAATTTGTAGAGTGTTATCACATCTTAAATGCAATAACAAATTAATCATTCTAAATTTGTTAAGCTGGATGAAACAATACGATTATATCGACTTTTCCATCCTTGGTATGAAAAGGCGAAAATGAGTAATTGAATGTTCTACTTAATTTGAAGGTTATGAAAAATAGAAATACAATTTTTCTTAACATACTTTTAGGCTTGTACATTAAAGATCTATCTAAAAAACATAAAATATACTATAAGTGCTATTAGTTTAGTTATTGATTTAATTAGTTAATAAATTTTTATTTATATTGGCTGTAACTTTGTTATTGAAACTTCAACTTTTGCTAATTTCGAAATAAGTTTTTCTTTAAAATTAAGATAAACCTAAATGTCAATATGTTAATAAACAAATAAAGTTAAAAAATAAAAGAGCAAACCTTAAAAAGAAAATTAATAAATTTTTTAACAATAATTACAAACAAATTTATTTAATTTGTCTTTGTGTGAATGTTGTTCTCTTTTATTTTCATTAAACAATCTTTGTTTTTTTTTTTTTTTTTTTTTTTGTATTTGTTTATCATGCAATCGCGTGGACGGTATTCAAAGCTTTTAGATAACGTTTCTGGTTTTTAAATTTTATATTTTATAAATCTTTTTATATTAAATAATTTATATGTATTTTATTTTTAAATGTTTTTTAATTGATTTTTTTTTTACATGATTATCTATATAAATGTTTTATTTCATTATGTTTATTGTTGTTGTTTCTTGTTAATTTAATTTCATTTAATTTAATTTTAGTTTATTTTAGTTTACATATGTACATTTTTCATAAAAAGCAAATTAATTATATTTATATATTAAATTTTTGTTAAAAAAAAAATTAAAGAATTTGTGTGTCTGTGTGTGTATTTAAATTTTTCTTTGTGGTTCAGTCATTTTATTTTTAGAATATTTGATTTTTTTTTTTATTTTAATATCATTTTAAATTTTTAATTATTTTGTTTTTGCTTTTTGATTAGGACAATTATCAAAAAAGTTATGGTCCGAAAGATAGAGAGAGATAGAGTTTAGATATATAGAAAGAGATTATTTGTATTATTGTTTAGTTTAGTTATTTTAAATTTGTTTTTATTTCATGAATATACTTGAAATAATAAATGAAATGAAACTTAAATTTAAAATCCATAAATTAAAAAAAAAAAAAAAAAAANNTAAAAAAAAAAAAAAGAAAAACGAAAATATAGACAAAAGTTGAAGTATTTGATTTCATTTCTTCGGGCTGTCTGACTGTTAGCCTGTCCATCTGTCTGTCGGTTTCACTTTTATTTTGTTCATACAACATGAACGTAAAACATGCTTAAATTTTCTTATTGAGTTTATTACAATTATAATATTATTATAATATTTATTATAAAAAAATAAAATTTATTTTTTAAATCAAAGCTTAACGAAAATTTATTATTGTAGTTTTTGTAGTATTGTTTCTGAAAAGATATTTTGAAATTGTTTTTATCTAAGATTTGTTTATTCATTATTTGTTTATTTTTTATTATTTTTTAATGATCATTATTTTTATTATTTGAATGGAAGATTTCATATTAAATTTATTTATTGCATTAAATTATTAATTCTTCTAATATTTACAAATTTATTATAAATATTCCTTTATTTTATTTAAATTTTATTAGTTATGTTAATATTTTCCTTTTATTATTTAAATTAACGGCAGTTTTGTTTTATATAATTAGCATTTTTATTTTGTCTTAATTTTTTAAAAACACAAAAAAAAAAAAAAAAA
>JACGTJ010031975.1:0-10224 GCA_014858695.1 Chrysomya rufifacies | reverse complement strand
GATGAAATCTGTGATCACCCAAATTTTTCACCAAATTGTTTATATCTCGGCTAAATGGAGAGCTAGAGCGAAAATAGATGAAATCTGTGATCATTCAAATTTTTCAAAAGAATCGATTTTTATAGGAAAAATATGAAATTGTTTATATCTCAGCTAAATGAAGAGCTAGAGCGAAATTAGAATAGAAATAGTTTGGTAAATGCTTATGGTTGTTGGGTTCAATGTTATCAAAACATAATTTGCTTGTCAATCAATTATGGAACTACAATTGATATCTCAAATGTAGGGAATGATAATGTTGGTTAGTTACTTATTTACTTATTAATGAGCATAATCAACAAATGTACATATATATTATACACTTGTCAGTGCCTATTGTTTCATCATTACCAAAGCAGTGTGTACATAATATTATTATCAACGAACTATTTGAAATTTTATGATTATAATTCTGCTACTGTTTTGTCTGTTATCATCTGTTGTTTTCATTCTATTTGCAAGATTAAATTGTTTTATTAATTGCATGGCATCAATTCGAATTGTTTAATTAATTAGACAGTCAGTTGTAAAAATGAAACGAATCTGCATAGTTGGAGCTGGTACTGCTGGACTATGTGCTGCTCGTCGTTCTTTGGAGGAGGGTTTCAGTGTAACCATTTATGAACAGACAAATAATGTTGGCGGTACTTGGGTTTATACTGATCAAATTGGTACCGATGAATATGGCATTGACGTACACAGCAGCATGTATCAGGGTCTAAGAACTAATCTACCTAAAGAAGTAATGGGTTATCCGGATTTTAATATAAAACCAAGTGAAGAATCCTATGTAGCATCACAGGTTATAGAGGAATTTCTAAATGATTATTGCAAAGAACATAAACTAATGAAACATATTCAGTTTTTGCATTATGTTATAAGAATTTCACCTACAAGAAATTGTCAATGGCAGGTGGGTTTTTTTTTTATTTAATGATTTATTTTCGTTATCTTTTTTTGGTGTTGTGTTGTTTTAAACTGATTTTAATGTGAATATTTATTCATATACATTTATTACGTACGTACGTTTGTATATAATAATTTGTTTGTGCTTAAGAACAAAAAAACATAAGATAATTTATAAAACTTAAGAAACAAATCTTGAAACAAATGATTACGAGTATGGAATTCTTGATTACAAATACTAAATACGAATATGTTCTGTATGCAAACATACCCAACAGTTCTGACAACTGTTTTTTGAATCAATGATTATTTTCTATTCTTACAATATAGCAGCAAAATATGTATGTATGTATGTATGTGTGTGTGTGTGTGTGTATGAAAATTTTTCTAACTCATTCTTATATTCTTCTGCTGTTCATTAATTAATTAGAAATATGTTGCGAATGTTATTGTATATATTATACATGAATAAATGAATAGTAATATTTTTTAATATAATAACCGATATTCCTTCACACATTCAAAAGTTCAATGTCATTGAACTGAAATATTAAAAAGCTATAAAATTATATAATTTTATTACATACATAGTTTTGTAAATAGAACATTTTTTCAACTAAAATTTCAATATTATTTCATTAAGAATAGTTGTAATAAGATAAAACTATTTTAAGTTAAACTATTAAAAGTCGACAATGTGATACCCTACACATTTTCGACTGCCGACTTTCTGACTGCTGAAAGCACTTCAAATTTTGGTAATGGAGAGAACCAAAAACTTATAGAAATGGGCCATTGAAAGTATGAATTGAATTTAATTATATCCGCCGTCTCTCTATTGGCAAAAAGATCGCACTGGAGATAAGGTTAAGGAAAAATTTGTTTGGTTATAGAAAATGTGCATAATCTGTTCACAAATAAGGAAGTTATCGAACAAAAACCTGTACAAATAACATTAATTTATAATAATTTTTACCTATTTTTTTTTCTTAAAATATTAACATAAAATCTTTTTGATTTACAATATTTTAGGTAATCGTTAAAAATCTTAAGACACAAACTGTAGATTTTGTTACGTATGATTATATATTGGTATGTAATGGTCATTATCACACACCTTCCTATCCCATAATTAAAGGATCAGATACTTTTAAAGGTCTACAAATACACAGTCATGATTATAAAAATCCCCAAAGATTTAAAGGTAAATTATACCTTAAGGAGCAAATGTTCCATATAAATATTTCTAAATATTTTCCTTTTTTTATAACTCCAGACGCCAGTGTTCTCATCATAGGAGCTGGACCCAGTGGCATGGATTTATGTAATGAAATCTCAAAAGTTGCCAAAAAAGTTACTCTCAGTCATCATATGCCCGAAACGCCTAAAACCGTATTTCGTTCGAATGTTAATCAAAAACCAGATGTTTCCCATATTGAAGGATCCACAATTCATTTCAAAGATAATACCAGCGATCAATACTCTATATTGTTTTATTGCACGGGTTATAAATATGCCTTTCCATTTTTATCGGTCGATTGTGGTATTTATGTAGATGATAATTATGTGAAACATCTTTACAAACATGTCATCAATATTGAACATCCTTCAATGGCCTTTATTGGCATACCGTATTATGTGTGTGCAGCTCAAATGTGTGATTTACAGACTCGTTTCGTTATGACCTATTGGAAGAATCGTAAATGTTTGCCATCGCAACGTGAAATGTTGCAAGACACAAAATCTAAAATGCATGAACGTTTTGCTAAAGGATTTAAAAAACGTCAAGCTCATATGATGGGCGAGGAACAGGTATGTAATTCCTAAAGTAATTAGTTTATTAAAATGCTTGTATTAATTATTTTTTAATCTGTTGTTTTTCTTAAGGTTCATTACTATAACGATTTAGCAGAAACCGCTGAGATTGAAAATATAAAACCCGTTATGTCTGCCTTGCATAACGAAAGCAGTCGAAGATTTGTTGATGATTTGTTACATTTTCGTGATGATAAATTCCGCATTGTAAACGATAAAGAATTTGTTAAAATTAATTAAAAGGACATAAATATTACTGAAGTATGAATATTTTAAAGGGACTTAAAAAGATAAACCTATATTTTTAAAGATTTAACCCAATATTATAACTACAATTTTTATTTAAATAAAGAGACAAAACTGTTGTTATGAAGATGGGATATCCTTTGTTTGTATATTCAAATTGAACATAATTGTAGCAAATCCAAAATATAAACTCATCCGTCAAAATGTACCACAAATCTAAGCTTAGTACACATATTTCTATAAAAAGCAACTTAGTAAACAATTTTCCACTATTTAAGTGTAGTTCAAATATTAGTAGTAGTATACTAGTTCGTCTACAACGGCTAGGTCCTGGTAAGATCTAACCATGTTCATCCGTTTGTATGTTTGTCGTTGAGGATCGTATTTTCATGAATCAAATACTTCTAATATGTAGGTTTTGTTTTTGTTATGGAAAATAGGTGTGGCTTTTTCCTCTTTTGTCTATGTTACATTGAATCCTTTAATGATGGCTTTCAAAGATTCGATCAATTCGAATATCACGAAATCTTACTTGTTTTTAAGTTTTTTATATATAAATATAGAAATGATTGAATTGCCATATATGAATATTTAGAATAGCTATTATACACTGTTTGATGTTGAAGATTCCTGTTCTAAATTTCGTTTAAAAAAATCTATTAATCAAGCACAATTTGCTTTCTTTAGATTTGAATTTATCTGAACTTATATAATGTAGAATGTACATATTAATTTAATAACTTAAGGCAGCTACCGTTTCGTATTTTATTCTCTTTGTTTAAAGAAATAGTTTAAATAAATATTATGTTGGCATTCTATTGTTTAAATGTGATTCAAACAAAAAAAAATTATATAGTACATTGCAAACGAAACTTTAAGTCTTACTTTAAATCATTATTATTAAGCTTTTGTTTAATTTTAATGGTCTAATCTTTGTTTCAGTTTTTTTACTTGGAGATACAAACAATTTTTGTTAACTGATTCTGTAAATTTGTTGCTCAAACAAAACTTTTCACATTAATTCGCGTGTCGGTGGTTATGAATGAATAATTATGGAAGGTATAAATCGGTGGTAAGCAGTTACGGACTCATGACACATACTTCAGCTTAAACAGAAAGCAACTCAACAGAAAGCTTTTATAATTCACATGACAGGAGCGTAGTTAGTTTAAATTTTCTTTTTTAAGCTATATTGTGTATTATAACTTATTCGATGGTGTGGTTTTCAAAACAATTTTAAGTCATGATTTTGACCAATGAAAAGTTATTTTGAAATTTATTTTGTTTTTGTTTTCTGTTTGGAACTTTAACCATTAATCATTCAAAAGTCAAAGAGTGACGAAAAAGCCGCAAAAGAAATGTTGAGAAAAAAAAGTTATGTAAAATATTTGTTTACAATGCCAGGCAAGTGAGCGGCTGTTATACATTTACCCAGTCCAGCAGACCACCAGCCCCAGTCAGCCACCAGCCAGAGAGTCGGAGTTAGCAGCAGAAGTAGTAGCAAGCTACAACTTCATAATTAAAAAGACAGCTTTTAAAACGTATTTAACATAACCAGTTTTATTATAATCTTAGCTTCGTTGCAGCAAAGTTGTCGGTTGTCTGTCGTTTAGTTTTCTTTCATTTTTATATATAAAAATAATTTTTTTCATTTTTATTACTTTGAGTATTGAGTTAGTTGTATTAAATTTTGGATTTGCTTTTAATGTCTTGCGTTGTTGTGCGGTGTCGTATCGTATATAGTGTAATTTAACTATTTTTTTTTTTAAAGTATTTTTTTTTTCGTTACGGGTTTATAAATAAAATAATTTCATGAAATTTTGGTTAGTTTTAACTTAGTTATTTAAATAAAATCGAAACGTTTAATTATAAAGAATAAGTTAATTTAATATTAAAGAAATTAAACTGTTAATTTTTTTAAATTAAATAATAAAGAAAATATTTAATAAATTTAAAAGTGCAATAAATTTTATTTTATAAATGTGAGTAAATAATTATAATTACATAAAAGTTTTATAATTTTAAATGAAAAAAAAAAAACATTTTTATAAAGAATAAAAATAAAATTTAAAGAAAAATTTAATTAAAAAATATAAAAAAAAATCTGTCTGTACCACAAATCTGGTATCTATTAATAAACAAGTTTCTTTCAACATTTCAAATAAAAACTAATAATAAGAAGAAAAAAAAACTATAAATTACTACCAATATAAAAATATAAAATAACAAACAAAAAATAAATAAAAATAGTTTAACATTAAGTACAATTAGATACTACAATAAAATAGTAAAACAAAACAAAAACAAAAAAAAACATTAAAATATCGTTCACATACTTATACTTGCAAACAACAAAACCACCACAATCTAACAAAAAGAAGAAAAAAAAAACTAGATATTTTAGCAATAGCAACAAATGTCTGTCTGTCTGCCTGTCTGTCCGCCCAACAAACTGTAGCTCCCTGCTTCTTGACGTCGTCAGCTACAAAACTTATACAATAAAATACAAAGAGTGAGTGCAATTTTGTTGTTTATGTTGTAACTTGTTTTGGAGCAAAGTCAGTTGCCGTCGTCTAATAGTCAGTAAGTTGTTCGTTGGAGATTGTTGTTACCACTTATTCGAATGTTACCACCACTATTGTTTAAGCTTTGATCCCACGTTTACTTGCGCTAAAACTAAAACAAAAACAACAACACTAACAAACATTTTTCAAATACATTCTCAATTTTTTTAAAAATTACATTGAATATACTAACTGACACACAGATACCAAAACATTTGTGTGCACAACAATAGCAGCAGCAACAATTTAAAAAAAAAAAAAACAATAATATTAACGGTAATTTAAACAACGGTCATATACCCATATATTTATACATATATAATTGTGTGTCTGTGTATTTGTGTTATGTTAATGCAGAAATTCTTCAGGCGGTTTTATTAATTAATCGATTGATCGATTATACAACAACACAAAAGTCGAATGAACTTATGTGTATTTTATTATTTTTATACTTTTACTTCCATTTACACTAAATTATAAATTTAAACACCTTTTAAGTTTTGTTTTTTTTCATTTAAGCATAATATATGTGTTAACTCATGTGTATGTAAATATGTATTGTTGTTACAAAAAAGTTTATACACATATGTTGATTTATTATGTATTTAGCTTTTTGTTTGAAGTCATTCTTAAAAGAAATAAACGAATTAATGATCATAGATTTAGCAAAATTTAACGCATACATTTTTACATACTTAAATACATTCTTATGGTTATGGCTAAAGTGTACACACGAAATAAATTGCAGAAGACGATATTACATTTATTTTATATCTAAAATTTTTTTATATCTAAAAGTGTAAAAAGTCTTTGCAAAAACAAAAAAATTGTGAGTTCAGAGAGTAAATATAATGATGTATTCAATACTTAAAAGTATAATTGCTTAAAAGTCCCGAAATAAAATTAAAATTAAATGTTTCCCCATAATAATTTTTATAGCTCATTTTTTTACTCTGTTGATTATAAAAAGCGGATACATAAATAAATCTATTGCAAAATGTTGATTTTTTTTCCCATCAGAGCTTTATTGTCATATTCTATATTAAAAACAATGCGTTAATTATTGTTACAAATACTTATAGTAATCAAAGGCAAAAAAAAAAAGAGTACAAAAGTCATTTATTTGTTATGGGAAAAAGGTTAAAAATTGGAACAATTCCAATTAAAAAATTATGATCTATTTAAACGTTTTATGAGATTAAACTATCAATATGGAAAATTTTGAAAATGAACTAAAAAACTAAAAAATTATTTGTATAAATGTTTAAAAAGCTTCACGCTTTAAAAACTATTACATTTGCATGGGTGTTTGGTGAAGTAAGGGATCAATCACGATGATTTTCATCGATGATCAAAATTTGCGCCAAATTTCAAAGATATTAATAAAATGACGAATTTACGAATTTACTCACATATTTAAGCATTTTTTGCATTTAGATTCTTGTACTAGGAGGACAATTTGGTACTTCGGAAATAATGATACGATTCGATTAAAATTTGACACTTTATTTAAGGAGAATAGAATTTATTTTTATATTTTGTATGTGTTCTAAATCTACACCTAGTTATTTTGAATAGCGATCATCCTTATGGCAAAATAAAACTCCGTAACATGTTTCTCAAAATTATCTTAAAAATAACCGACCTGTACTTTGTTCACAAAGTTTATATGGACAGACAAGACAAGCAACCAACTAAATGGACGGACAATGTCGAACGGTATATAAATATATTATATCTTCCCCACGTATTGTGGTGTAGGATACAAAAGTAGTATTCAGTTCTCTAAAAGATATTTAAGAATTAGCACCGGCACATTTGGTATGGAAAAAAAAAGTATCGTGATTTTACTTGGTATTGAAAATTGTAGCAATTTTTTGTTATTTAAATACTAAAATTTGTTAAAGTGTAGCAAATGTAAAGACAATACTTGGTCAAATCGACAATGACCTATTTTAAACTAGTTTAGATAATTTCTTTTGATCAAGATCGTTTCAAATTTGAAAATATAATTTAGAAGTTATTTTCATATTTATTAAAATAAAAATAGCAAATTTTTTAGAGAAAATTTAATCATTATTGCTTTATCACTTCATTTAACCAAGTTATAATCAATTTTATATTTGACGGAAAATTTCAGTTATCACAGATTTTAACTATTTTTGCTCTTAATCTCCTGATTTATAAATTTAAAGGCTGTTTTTTTCTTTTGGTGTAAATTTTAGCGGAAAAAGATTTTATTGCCAGAAATTTTAATATTTTTCAGGGAAAATTCTTTTTATTAAAATGAAATATAATTCTAGTTTGAAAAGGTCTTTTTTCATGAGAACCTAATTCTATAGAAACAAATCTTAATATTTGATTTCCTAACATTTACTCTACAAAAAGGAAACAAATTCACTAATAAATACTGTAATATAAGTATACTGGTTTCACCAATGGAGATATTATAAATTGAACTCTTGCCGTAATTAATTAAAATAAAATTAAAAAAAAAATTATATAAGAATATTAATGTTAGTAAGAGGATCAAAGACAAAAACAAATTGTAATAAATTACTTAATTCAAAGTAGCTGCAACAAATGTTTATAAATTAAAAGTACACGTAAATATGTACTAAAATTTATTAAATATTTTTTACGATTCTTTCACGGGATGACTCAAAACTTTGTTTATTTTTTATTATTTGCATATTATTACTAAACGATTAGACTACTAGATAGAAAATAATAAGATATTTCTTTACATATTTATAATGAAATTTTCATTTGTTGTATGAAAGAGTTTTTGTAGAGTGATAAATTTGCTATCAATTTATTTCGTATATGTACTCTATGTGCTCACGTACTTACACCTGAAATATATTTATATCTTTATATCTGTGATTTTGTGATTTAATTGTATTTATGTGCTTCTAGCATTATATTCATTTCTATGTATGTATGTTTGTTTCATTGTATTCCTAACGTTGTTCGCGTATAATGTCCGTTACCTCTAGTCAGTCACCAGTTAAGTTGATTTGTATTATTAACGTTGTTCATACCGACTGTTTTAGTTTTTGCTGTTGTTAAGATTGTTTTTGTTTTTGCTGCTGTTGTTGTTAGTTGACGTTAATATTCAATTAAGTTTAAAATAATAAAAAAATAAATGAATAACAAAAAATCTAAGAAAAAATGTTTGAAAGTATCTAACCTTGAGTTAAAATGAACTTAAAGAAACAAAAAATTATAAAAGAGAAAAAAAAGCAGTAAGTAATTCTGGTGGTACAAGGAAAACAATAATACCAATAACAACAAAATTTAAATAACATATAAGTACAACTTAGATTAAGCGCTGAATAATTGTGGTTGGTGGCGGTATTTTATGTACATTGATTAGTTCAGACCATTAGATTACAAACAAAAGCAATCGAATCGATCTTACCAACCAATATTCAAATGTATGTATATGTAATAATACGTATTTGTTTTTATTATTATTATTTGTTTTTGTTATACGGATTTGTTAATTTGTTAATGTTTTTTCTTTTTTTGTTTATATAAGATTAATACCTAATATAATATTGGGGGTATAAATTAGTTTTGTCAGTATAGTTTTTTTAAATATATTAATAATTAAATATTTTATTGTTGTTGCCATTTAATGGTCTAATATTTTTCTAACAGTTAAATAGTTTATTTTTGTTTTAAGAGGAAGTAAAGTTAAATTTTAAATTGTGTATGTTTTTATACTAAAATGTTATTACACTAAATTTATGGCGTTTTTTTTTTATGTATATATATTGTTATACATAATAAACATTAAATAAATAGTTATAATTTATTTAAATAGTTATAAACACATTTGTTTATGATTTAATAGTTTATAATTTTTCTTTTTTTATTATAACGATGAGAAAGATCTTTAAAGTTTTTCATGGTTTTGAAGCTTATTGTGCATATAAAATCTACAACAACAAAACCTTATCATGGAATGAAATAAACATATAATGGAAATACAAATATTATGGAAATAAAAATCATAGAACCTATAAGTACATTCAAATCTATTTAGGTTTAAAGTTACTAATTGAAATTAAATTCAGATATATTTCAAATCTCAATTCTACCAGGCATTTGTAAAGAAGCTCAAACTAGGTATAATTATCCTTATGCTAAAATAATAAACTGTACCAAATCCTGCCAAGATAACTATAAAATTTCAACATTTTAATTGGCTCATTCCTTATACTTTTCCCTGCCAAAATTGAGACTTTAACTTTGAGCAAAAATTTAGTTAGCTAGGTGTCCACTGAAAGATCGAAAACCGTAAAATTGATTTAGAATGTGAGCGCCTATATTAATGTAGCCTTTAAAAACATATTGGGCAACAAGTACAAGTTTTTAGTTATGGAAATATCTGAAACATTATGACTTAAGGTTACAAAGAACGTGAGATCTTTTGATTTATAGAAAACAAAATTTTATAGAAATCAATAAATTTTTGAATACAAATTCTAAGTTTTTCAAAATAATTACATCAAGCTCATTTTAAAAGGGAAATTTATACTGCGAAAAAGTGCAAAACGCTTTAAAATGTACACCATAAGAACATAAAAAAGTACAAACAAAGTAAAAATATGCAAAATGTTGCAAAAAGTACCAAATCTCAAGT
>JACGTJ010031972.1:0-12603 GCA_014858695.1 Chrysomya rufifacies | reverse complement strand
CCCCGACATCGGTATAATTTTCAAATATAAAATAGGAACGTTTGCATTTTTGGAGACGACGTGAAGAGAAAATTTAAAATTTAAAACTTTATGTAAAAGGAAATTTTCAAAAAATGAAAAAAAATATTTATGCATACACGCAAATAAAATTGAAATAGAAAAATACGCTACAAACTGAGAAAATATAATAAAATCACCGAACAAAACTCACAGGGGATGTTTTCTTATTTAATAAACACACAACACACAAAAACATGTATTTGTAAATATTCTTCTGGTGTTTGAATAATCCCAGCACACTTGTCCCACACTATCGTACACAACAACGTCGTTCTTCTCATCACCATCATCGACACAATCATTTCATCTTTCATGTATAAACCGAACAAAACAAACCCCAACAAACGTTAGCAAAGTAAAATCAGCTCAAATAGAATAAACAAAAAAAAAATATCCTTATTCTTACTTTGAACAACGTTTCCATCTCATGCAGCAAACAGTGTGAGTCATATTCCAAATAAAATTTGATGGGATTATTTTACTGTTATATCATCTACTTTTGGTTTGGTTTTTAACGCTATTTTACGTTTTGCATATTTTTTTCTATGATTATTTTCTTGTTTTCTTTATTAAAACAAAATTGAACATTACGTTTTATATGTTCACATTTTGTTTTTTTTTTTTAATTTTTCATAGTATTTGCTTAGAGTTTTTGAAAACTGCTTGCAACTGCTGCTAAATATTGCTGCATTTTTGTCTGCTTTTATTTTACACAAAGGAGCTGAAATGAACAAAAACATAAAGAAAAATCAATAATTATTGTACTTGAAAACTTAACAAGAGTCCTCGCTGGGGAGAAATTTGTAGACAGGGTGTAAAATAGTCATTGCATTTTAGGTTAAGTTTTATATGAAAGGATAAAGTTGAATTTTTAAGGGACGCTACAATTTATTGAAATGTTTTTCGGTTAGAATACTTTGTTTGCCCTCAATTTAATAGCAAATTTGGCCAATGTAAAACAAATATTGTAAACATATCTAATCGGTTTTTATCAGACAAATGGATAATTATATCGTCTCCGAAATCTAGTTGAAAATTCGCAATCTATAGGTCATGGGCAATCGGAAACTTTATGTATTCGTATGGCAGATCTGAGAGTGATCAGATCTGCTATTTGGTATTGAAAAGGTGTTAAATTAAACACGATATTGAGATCAATATGAACACCAGGGATATGGGTTGAAATATTTTTGTATTGCATCAATATAAGACTATATTTGGGTATCAGATATCTACCGGAATGAATTAAGCTAAAATGATTAAAGTTTAGTACTTAAAAGTTAGTTTTTTTTCAAGGACAATTGTCTGGGCAGAGTGTCGAACCTTTAATCTTCTTTATGAAGCTATCTCATCAGCTTTAAACAGAATGTTTGCAAATTGCCAACGGACGTGTTGAAAAAAATGAAACCTTATATGGTTACAATTTGATCAAAATCGTTGTCAATTTTACGGCGTAATATTTCCCTCAATAAACAAATTTTTTTCCACCCAAGTCCCAAAGCTAAAAAAAAGCTAAAGATCATAAATAGACTAAAATATCTTTTTGCTTTAATATCTCTTTCATTTAAAAAGCTACATTTAGTCCAGCCCTATTATATGATACCTTGAAACATAGGATCAGAGTGAATTTGTATGGGAGCTAGATAAAATGATTAACCGAGTGAAAATGTGTTGCCTAAGTTAAAGTTTATAGAATCGCATTAAATTACACATACATTGTGAAATAATGAATAGATGCTGATCAATTAAAACCGACTTCGTCTTTGCATCATAATATTCTGCTCCATATTCTGATATCACCAGATGCTTAGGTAAACGTTACTCTTTAAATTAACTGAGAGAGTAATTCTTAGTGGAAAGTTGTATGAGGTATAAAGGTGTATGCTATACACTTGGTGACCACCTTTAAAGGGCTAACTAGTAATTAGCTCTCTCATCTGTTAGTTAACACCTCCAAATCAACTAAAAATCATATATATTTAGCGTCAGTATAAAATTTCTTTAAAACATTACTATTAGCTCAAAACCATCGGGCTTTTCACAATGTTGTGTTTTAGAACCACTTTGCTGTTTGTAAAATTTTTACTTGATTTCAACAACTTAGTTAAGGTAATGAGTAACAGCTCTATAACAGTCATTCATACATATCGACACCTTAACTGCGTTCGGCCCCATGTAATATTTCAATATCGTACCCATAATGATTCTGGATCTGGAAAAGTTATTGCCATGAATATTTTTAAGATATGAAGATGTATTTTAATTGCTTCACTTTATAGTTGATTTCACAAATGTATGTTGAACGATTGTGACTGAGTTTTTAGTCTTTGACTGTATGTAAATATCCTTAATTTCGTAGAAACTTTATTAGAAATCAAAAATAGAATTATAGGGACATTTCCGGTTTGTTTTTTCCTTTGTAACATATAAAAATAGTCGCTTAAGACCGCATCACGTAAATATATTCTAAGTAGAGGTCAGACATATAGACCGTATGTATTTATTTCTGTCTGTCTGTACGTATGTCTGTCTGACTGTCTGTCTGTCTGTTTGTCAAAACCCCTACAGGGATCGCTTTAGAGGACCTTCAAAAGGTAAATTTAGCTCACATATTTATCATATGTAAAATTTGTTTGATATTGAGAAAGGCCAGAATCAGTTATACGACTGTTAGAAAAATGGATTTGTTAATTCATTTGTAACATATGAAAATATTCGTCTATGGCTGCATCATGTACATAAATACTGAGTCCAGGACCTAGATATCTGGCCGTATGTGTTTCTTTCTTTTTGTCCGCCTTTTAAAAACACTATAGAGATCGCTTCAAAGGACCTGCTAATGTAAAATTTGCCTCAAATATTTATCATATATAAGATTTGATTGATATTGAAAAAACCTAGGAACAGTTATAAGAAATATATGAACCAAAAACCCCTTAAAAGTGGTCGTTTCAGAAAATTACATTGCATAATATCATATTAAAAACAAATTGGTTTTTACTAAAACCTGCCAATTTTGGTAAAACTTAATGAAAATTACTTTACTAACAATCTATTGTTACAACAACTCAAATATTCTACAACTTCTCAGTACATTTATTTTGAAATAAGTTGAATTTAAAGTTAAAATCAGCCATATTGAATTAAAAATTTGTTTTATAACCAAAACACACGTTGCATACTCCACCTATACACACTTAAAAGCTCTAACCACATACAAATACTAACACATTTATTTGTTAAAGTTTATAAGTATTTGTAAGAACACTGCCTATATATGTATACATACATGCATATGTATGTAATTATGTACAATACAATATTTTAGTTTGTTAGTGGAAGTTTTAAAAAGGACTAAAAATAAGCTTGTATGAATGTGGTGTTCTTATAAAAATAAATGTTTATTTATTTCAACAAAACGTTGCATTCTATATAGAAAAAAAATATATACATATATATAGAAATAAAATGGAAATCATAAAAATACTTATACACAAATATACACACACATAATAAATGTGAACATACATACACAATCAAATAAAAATGTTGTATAAAGAGAAAAAAATTGTAGCACGTATTTTTTCAATTATATTTATTTAACAATGAATGTTTGCGTTTATATGCAATGTGCAAAAAAAAAAAAAACAGCAAAATAAAAGTTTTCCATTCGAGTCCAGCAAACAAAGGCTAATGCACAGAAATAAATTAAAGTTTTTAAAAATGATATACATAATCAAAAATTATTTGCTGGGTTGTGTGTACAACTGAAGTATTGAAGTGTATAAGTGTATGTGACATTGCTTTAGATATTTTTCCCCCCACAAAAAAAGGGTAATAAAACTTATACAAAAACACTCACAAATAAGTATACAATCGTATATAAATTGTATAGCAGCAGCACGTCGTCGAGTTGTAGATGAAGTGTATTGAAAGAAATGAAATTGCATTAAAAATAAATTATTGCGATTTTTGTTCCGTTTCCTTTTTCCCTCTTTTTTGCTTATTATTTTCTTTTCCTAACATTATTAAGGGGGAGTTTTTGGCCTCCCCAAGAAACCAAAAACATCCATAAAAATGAAAGTGAGTGTCAAGGTACTTACATTTTACACGATTCTGCAAAAAGCAAATAAAATACACGCATACACTCATAAAATAAGAATGTTGATTTTTCTCAAAAAAAACCTCCCCAAAATGTAATGCACATTTGCACAAATACATTGGACATTATTTTGTAATGAAAGGAAATAAAAATTATAAAAAATAATATGCTTTAATTTCAGAAGAATTTTTCTCACAATTTTTCTGTATAAATTCAGTAAATTGAAAAAAAAAAAAAAAATAAAAGAATGTTTTCTTTATTATCAATTTAATTACAAATTTAAGAGCCTTTATACTATAAACATATGATAGTTCATATAAAGTAAAATCTTATAGTTTATAAAATGAAATAGGCCATAGATGAACTATAGTGTGATGTATAAACAGACTATAGTCCGAAATATACACAGACTATAGTCCGAACTATAGACAGACTATAATCCGAACTATAGAAAGACTATAATCCGAACTATAGAAAGACTATAATCCGAACTATAAAAATACTATAGTCCGAACTATAGAAAGACTATAGTCCGAACTAGAGACAGACTATAGTCCGAACTATAGACAGACTATTGCCCGAACTATAGATAGACTATAATCCGAACTATAGAAAGACTATAGTCCGAACTATAGACAGACTATAGTCGGAAATATTGACAGACTATAGTCCGAACTATAGACAGACTATAGTCCGAACTATAGACAGACTGTAGTCCAAACTATAGCAGACTATAGTCCGAACTATAAACAGACTATAGTCTGGGCTATAAACAGACTATAGTCTGGGCTATAGAGAGTCTATAACCTAGACTATAGAGAGACTACAGTCTGCACTATGGAGAGACTATAGTCTGGACTATAGAGAGGCTATAATCTAGACAATATAGGAAGACTAGAGTCTAGACTATAGAAATACTATAGTCTGGACTATAAAGAGACTATCGTCTGGACTATAGAGAGACTATAATCGATACTATAGAGAGACTACAGTCTGGACTATAGTCCCTGTATAGTCTGAACTATAGAGAAACTACAGAGTCTAGAGTATAGAGATACTACAATCTAGACTATAAACAGACTGTAGTCTGTACTATAGAAAGTCTATAGTCTGTGCTATAGATAGTCTGAATTGCAGACTATAGCCTGGACAATTGACAAATTATAGACAAACCTGAGTCTCTACTACAGACAGACTATGACACATTTTAATCATTTGGACCAAAGAGAGACTGAAGTCTGGACTATAACTGAATCATAATCAAACTAAAGTGGATTGTGGAGAGACTTGAAAGGCTTATTTTCAAAAATTTTCTTAAAAAAACATTTTTTTTTCTTTAAAAACGAAATTTTGACAAAATTAGTCAAAAATAAAAACTAAGTATTTCAAAAATTTTCTAGAAAAAAATTACGAGGAACACAAAACTTGTCATTTTAAATTAAATACTATAAAATTTAAGAAATTTATAAGATTTAAAGTAAACTATAAAAAAAGAGGAAAAATTATTATATCTTACACAAGCATAAAATTTAGCACCCTTTTATATTTACCTTACAACAAAACTTTATTTTTTATAAAACAATAACATGAAAAAACATCTTGTTTGTTTGTCAAAAACCCAAAATACTATGGTAGTTTTAATATTTAGTAAGTAAATATCAAATTAATATTTTACCTTTTTTTGTTTATGTTTTAATGATATAAACATTATAAGAGTCAACATCATCATCTTATTCTGTCCATTAATTAAAATGATAATTGAAGAAAATTTTCCATGCTTAATATTAAGAACAGTCATATATGTCACATTTATGTACTTGTATGCACTCTTATACATACATACATACATATATATATTTATATGAAATTTTAAAAGGATAAGCTATTAGACTGTAAAATTCTAAATGTATTTAATACAAATCCACTTCACCTTTACCGTTACAGACTACTCAAACACACACGCACACATACACACACAAACATCCCTTAGTTGCTATGTACACATGACTAATATTTGTTGGACATAAAACAACCCTTGCTGATAACTTTTGATTGTAATTTCAAAATAACTAAGAGAGAGAAAAAAAATGCTAACATTAAAACTTATTGCTGTTGTATTTTATAGTCCTTATCGTATTTAACCCAAAAAGAAAAAAAATGAAATTACAACAAAAAAACTAAATTATAATAAATTTCCTTTTCTAATGAGAAAATAAAAACTATTAATTTGTTATTTAACTATCAGCTGCTTTTAAGTTTGTGAAAGTCACCAAATGCCAGTGTTATGCACTGTGGGACATATAAAACAATAATTGAATAATGATCATTAATCGGTTTAGATTTAAAAAACAAAATCATTCAGTACAAATTTGTAAAAAATAAAAATTTTTCAAAAAATTTCTTTATATAGAAAACGATTCTTTCTTTAGAAAATCTTTAAACAATTCTCTTCCATGGAAATGTTTAAACATTTTATTTCTGTTGAAAATTTAAAAAAAAAAATCTTTCTATAGAAAATTTTTTAAAAATTTTTTTCTATAGAAAATTAAAAAAAAATTCTTTCTATAGAAAATTTTTCAAAAATTTCTTTCTATAGACAATTTTTCAAAAATTTCTTTCTATAGAAAATTTTTCAAAAATTTCTTTCTATAGAAAATTTTTAAAAAATTTCTTTCTAAGAAAATTTTTCAAAAATTCCTTTCTATAGAAAATAGAAATTTCTTTCTATAGAAAATTTTTCAAAAATTTCTTTCTATAAAAATTTTTTAAAAAATTTCTTTCTATAGAAAATTTAAAAAAAATTTCTTTCTATAGAAAATTTTTAAAAAAATTTCTTTCTATAGAAAATTTTTAAAAAATTTCTTTCTATAGAAAATTTTTAAAAAATTTCTTTCTATAGAAAATTTTTCAAAAATTTCTTTCTATAGAAAATTTTTTAAAAAATTTCTTTCTATAGAAAATTTTTAAAAAATTCCTTTCTATAGAAAATGTTTCAAAAATTTCTTTATATAAAAAATTTGTAAAAAATTTCTTTCTATGGAAAATTTTTCAAAAATTTCTTTCTATAAAAATTTTTTAAAAAATTTCTTTCTATAGAAAATTTTTCAAAAATTTCTTTCTATAGAAAATTTTTCAAAAATTTCTTTCTATACAAAATTATTTAAAATTTTCATTCTAAAAAAAATTTAAAAAAAATTTCTTCCAAAAGAAAAATTTTTTAAATTTTCTTCCAACAGAAAATTTTTAAAAAATTTCTTCCAACAGAAAATTTTTAAAAAATTTCTTCCAACAGAAATTTTTTAACAAATTTCTTCCAACAGAAAATTTTTAAAAAATTTTTTCCAACAGAAAATTTTTGAAAAATTTCTTTCTATAAAAATTTTTCTTATAGAAATTTTTTTAAAAATATTTTCCTATAGAATCTTTTTTATAGAAAATTAAAAAAAAATGTTTTATAATTTACTATAATTTTTTTTTTTTAAATATTTTTCTATAGAACATTTTTTTAAAAATATTTTTCTAAAGAAAATTTATTTATTTATTTTTTTTTTTATATTTTTATAAAGAAAATTTTAACAATTGTCTATTTTACAGAAAATCCTTAAGCATTTCTTTTTATATATTTTTTTAATTTCTGTATATGTAAAATATCTTTCTATAGAAAATTAAAAACAAAAAAGTATAGAGAAATTAAAAAATGTAGAAAATTAACAAAAAAAATCTATATAAAAAAATTCTATAGAAAATTTATAAAAAAATTTCTTTCTCTAGAAAATTTAAAAAAAAAATTTTCCTGAAAAAAATATTCCAAAAGAAAAAAAGTAGAAAAATTAATTTTTATAACCTTAAAATTTTTTAATAAAAAAAAAATCAAATAAAATATTCATAATTTTATCCACTGTTCAGTGCTTGTTATACAATTGTATTTATGTGCAGGAACATTTTCATATCTAGTATGAATCATTAAAATATTTTACACCTTAACGAAATACTTTGGATTAAAGTCATACATACATACATATACACCCAGACTATTTTCAAAAATATAAACATTTTTGTTTAGTGTAATAAGCACGTACTCTTAGCTAAAGGATAACAAGCAAATATTAACCGGATACTTCATACTACTCAACCCCTAAAAATACTTTATAAATTTTCATATATTAAAAGTGAGTATGTAACAGAATTGTAAATATAATTTTGGGGGATTTTCAAAATTGTTGTGTTATAACACGTAACCAAATCAAATAGAAATAAGAGAACGTGTTGTTTGTCTTTAAATGTAGCAAAACAAAAGGAAAAACGAAAAAAAAAATGCTTCAAATAACTATTAAAGTTTAAAAAAAGCAAGTAAGAAGTGCCGAATCTTATATACCCTTCAGTTAAGTTAGCTAACACAAAAAAAAAATCCTCAAAAAAATGTCTATTCCTCTCCCCGTTTCAGACGGTCGAATTCGGTAAAATGTTGAAAGAGGTTCTATGAAGGCTCCGGTTTTTTTCGGATATCTCGGCCATTTATGAATGGATTCTGCCGAATTCTCGCGACCCTAAGGAATGATTTGATACACATATTGTACAGTTTTATGGTCAGGGAGCCTACATAAGCCGACGGAAGGACATGCATATATCGATTTTTTTGAATCCACGATTCAGAATGTTTATACTTTAAAAATTTTCAAAAATTTAGAAATTACAAACGGAATGACAAACCTACATATATACCCTTTTGCTATAAGTGAAGGGTATAAAAAAGTGATGACTATAAATAAGTGAAGGATATAAAAAAGTGATGACTATAAATATATAAGGAATTATAACTAAATATAAAAAGCCACAAGGAATTAAAAGGAATAAGAGAATAAGAGAAATCAAAAGTTTAACTTTAAAACATAATATTTTTAAAGTTAAACTTTTGACTTCAAATGTTTTCAAATTTATATTCCTTTACATATTTAACAGCCCTAATAATTTTTTATTACAATTTTCACAACCAAACATAATAGAAATAACAATAGTAAATTAATAAATTCAAGTATCTGCCATCATATTTACTACTCACCCATTTGCATTGCAGCTGCTAGACAATCACACATTTTGTCTAGTAATCGTCTCGCTTTATTATGATGTGACTTAATTTATCGAAAAATCATCACACCCTCATTTAGTCCCAAAAGGTGTTTCAACTAAACACAAATCAACTAAGGGCGGAAATTTTAACTTTATTTAAAATTTCACCAAAAAAATTTTCAATAAACAGCTGTTAAAAAAAATTCCAGGTTTTTCTTATGTCTATTTTTACAAGGGGTTTTAATGTATAATTTTACAAGAAAATGATTATGTATCAAATAATTTTTAACCTCCATTTGTTGTTAATTAATTAATTCTTTTTTTGTATGACCTTTGACCTTATTGTTAAAATTCTTGTTTTTCAGAAAATATAAAATTATTATGTATTAAATTATTTTTCGTCTCAAAAAATAACTTTGTCTGTATATTTCATGATTTTTTTTTGTATGAACTTTGACCTCGTTGTTAAAATCCTTTGATTTTGTTAATATCGTTTAATTTTGTTAAAATGTTAAGAAAACGATCAAAATATTCTATATTTTTGATTTGATTTCAATTTATAATTTAACTAGAAAATTATGTTTTAAATTATTATTAGCCTTCATTTTTGTTAATTAAAGGTTTTTTTGTATGACCTTTAACCTTGTTGTTTAGAACCTTCGATTTTGATAAAAAAAAAAGATTTCAGAAAACGTTCGATATATTCAGTATTAAATTTTTCAATGAAATTGTTAAGCTTACATTTGTATATAATGTAATTATTTTATATATGACCTTTAACCTTGTTATTGAAATTCTTCGATTTTTTAAAAATTTTCGGAAAACATTTAATATAATCGTTTCTAAATTTATAATTTTATAAGAAAAATGTTGTGTATCCAATTATTTTTAGCTTTCATTTATTAAATGAATGATTTTTTGAATGACCTTTGACCTTGTTGTTAAAATCCTTAATTTTTGTCAAAATTTTCTAAAAATTCCCAATGTTTTCGTTTTTAAATTTATAGTTTTACAACAAAATTATAATGTAACAAATTATTTTAAGCTTCCATTTGTTTTTTAACATAATGATTTTGTATGACCTTTGACATAGTTGTAAGAAACCTTCGATTTGGTTAAAATTTTCCAAAAACTTTGGATATATATGGTTTTAAATTTAAAATTTTACAAGAAAATTTTTAAATAATCAATTTTTTCCATATAGTTTCCAGTTGTTATTAATTTAATAATTTTTTGTATGACCTTTGACCTTATTGTTAAATTGTTTCAAATTCTTCAATTTTGGTAAAATTCGATACATACGGTTTTAATTTTTTATAATTTCATAAGAATATTATTTATCAAATTAATCTCAGTTTCAATTTGTTCAGTCAGTTTCCATTTCTTCATCAAATGATTTTTTGTATGACCTTTGACCTTGCTGTTTAATATCTTTCAATATTCAACAATTTTATTAAAATATTCAAAATACATGAAATTTTATTAAACTATGTAATTAGTTTGGTAAATACCACTTCATCATAAGCCCTTAAATATTCAATATCACTAAATCCTAAAAAAAAATTACTTTTCGTTGAAAAATTTCGATTTGAAAATGTTAGTGTGACTAAAGTATAAAAGGTTCTGAGTGAATTCTTTTATATATTTACTTAATATTATATTGGCTATATACAAGGCTAATCTGAAACTTAAAGTTCGGAACATTTCTTTCACAATATTAAGAAAACTAAAATTGCTGTTTTGAAACCTTCTTAAAAAGTTCCTTGACATTTTATCAAGCTTAGTTAAAATTTTTCTTTTAACTCATAAAAGTATGTAATTTGTTAATAATTCTAGTTAAATTGGAAAACAAAATTACAAATAATATTGAAATTTATCAAAAATTAAAAATTTTATAATAAAAAAATCTATAAATTTTAATCTATTAAAGAGATCAAAATTTACAGATTTCTTTATTACAGTTAAATGATTTAAATTTAAGATTATTTTTACGGCTTTCCGTCTTAGAGTCAAATGCTTTTAAAGCCTGTAATCTTGTGTTTTAATAACAGTTTTATTCTTTACAAAATCTTTTATACTTTAAAAGTTATTACAAGTTTAAGTAAAAAAGCCATAATTAATATCAATCATACGCCACCCATCACATTTTTTTAAAAGTTGCCAACTTTTGTACTTTAAACACAAATTTTATGTCCTTATTAAATAAAATTAATAAAAAAAAAAAAATATTCAAAATAAATAGAAAATCTTAGAAATTTACCAATATTCCAAATGTTTTCTTAAATTTCATTAATCCATAAAAAAAATTATTTAATTTATTTTCCTTTTTAATGCCCGAGAATTAAACGATACAAAATTTTATAGTTTATTTTTATGATTATTGCTATAATTTTCTTATTCTCTTTTGCCGTTTAATTGACATAATTGAAAAATTTATTACACAAATTAACACTTGTAGTCTTAAATCTTATTTATTATAAGTTGCTTCGAAAAACAAAATCATATAAATATTTTTTTAATATTCTTCATAAAATGAAATTTAACAATAATAATAAATTATAATTAATTTATGTAATATTTTCATTGGTCATATTGTGTATTTTAAACGTTAAATATTAAAGAAAATATATAAACATTTCATTAAAATTATAAAGAAACTGAAAGAAAACAACCTCAACTCAGGATAAAATAAACTTAATGAATAATAAAATAAATAAGAAGACTTTTCAATGTGACACAATTCCACTTGGTCGAATCTTTGTCACTCACCTTAAAAAAAAAAACTTATATTATGCACAAAATAGTCACCAAAAATTTGTATACAGTAGAATATATTTACAAAAATTTTGTTAAATATAAAAACTTATGAATATTTGCTTATTACTTTGTAGTGCACCCAAAATTTTCCACTATAAATCGTTTTTAGTTTCATTTTTATGCCATGTTATGCATCCTTTTGTATGTCCATTTTCGCTAACAAACAAACCTTATACCAAATTTTACTCTTTTAGCTCTTCCGGTTAGATCTTTATAGTGTATATTATAGGACATTGCCAGATTAACTTAGAATCTTACCAGGGCCAAGAATGTTGAGATTGGGTCTTTTACGAATACTTTGACATGTTACAAAAGGAATGATGAGCTCATTGTAACACCCCAACATTTTTTGATGTTGGGTATAAAAATATAGTATACTGTCAGTGGTTAATTTATTATAAAACATTTTCAATGAAATTCGTTAAGTAAACAGATGTGTTGGATTAAAATACTCCACATCAGGGATGGTAAACGTTAAATTTGTCTCAACGAAATTTAACAAGAATTGAATTGAAAAACTGTAACAGAATTAAACTAGGACTGAACTAGAACTGAAC
>JACGTJ010031925.1:12912-23497 GCA_014858695.1 Chrysomya rufifacies | reverse complement strand
ATAAGAGAAATATTTGTGCCAAATTTCGTCTTCCTAGCTCATCCGGTGCGGTCTCTATCGTGCTTTCAACAGACAGACAGACAGACGGACGGACATCGCTAGATCGACTTAGAATCTTACCAGGACCCAGAATATATATACATGTTGGAGTCTTAGACGAATATTTTAACATGTTACAAACGGAATGACATACCCAATATATTATTAGGTAATAGATGCAGGACATCTAGGCCCTTATAGACAAGTATGGATAAAGCAGAAACTGGACTACAATTACCTACTCCTAGGTTTATATAAGGCGATATTTATAGGTATTTTAGGTGTCATTGTCATTATAGATCAAGAACATTCATTCTCTGCCAAAAATTCATTGTATGCCAAAAATGAAAAAGTAGTAAGGTAATAAATACCATAATAACCTCAGTTGTTTTAGGTATGTGGTCGGTTATGTCGGGAGTATAAGGTGCCTAGTGACGATATATTAGACTAAACTACTGTTTATAGAAGATTTTTAAATTCTTTAAACAGACTCAATAGTGAGAATCATTTTACTAAAGAAATAATATAAACAAATTAAGTAAATAAAAAAAACACAAAAATATATATATAAAAATAGTTCATTTTTATTTAATTTTTTTAAAAAAAATAATAAAATTTTTATTTAAAAATAAATACAAAAAAGAAAAAAATAATAATAAAATTATATAAAATTTGTTTAATTATTATAATAGAATAAACCTAAAGCTACAACTACAAAAATATGATTTAATATACACGACATTACCAATATTTCTTCAAAATTCATTTAAAAGTTTTTAATCAACAACACTGGAATTTAGAAACGTAAATACAAAAAGAAAAATTCATTTAATACCAATTTTGTAGTTTGTAAATTTGTTTAGGGAGATTTTTATTGCTTTTTGTTTTTGTATAACTAAAGTTTTTCTAAAGCAATTATTTGAAATGCATCTGTTGAAACTACAAAAATAAATTTAAAATATAAAGAATTAATGAAATAATTTGTTTAACTTTTTCTTTTCTTTTTTTGCTTAAAGCTGGTTGCTTTTGTCTTAAAGACCTTAAATTTAAATGTATAAAGGAAATTTGTTTAGATTTAGGAGTTTGTTTTATATGAAAAAATATAAATGTTAGCTAAGAAAAGGCCACTTTGCATTAAATTTAATTCATTTGTTTTATATTTATTATAAATATACCTACATATTAATAAATACCTACTTTAATTTTTATAAAAATATAAAAAATTAGTCTTTTTCTTTTAGTTAGAACTAAAAAAAATTGAAATTTTTTATATAACTTTGGTTAGTATGGTTTTGTTATAAAAAAAATTAAACAAAATTATCATATTAATTTATTTTTGTGTAAATTAAAACAGATGCAAATGAAATAAAAATCTTAAAAAAATGCAATACAAACTCAAATTAAAATATTAATTAAATAAATTTCAAATAAATTCTTAAAATTTAACATTAAAGCATATAAAAGTTGAATAAATTAATTAACATAAAATTAACAAATAATAAGAGTATAATTCTTTTGAAATAACCATTAAGAAGTTACTTGTCCATTCTGTAACTTAAATGTTTGTTTTAGTTTTAGTTTTAAAAGAGTGGGGAAAAAATGCAATTTAACAAAATGTAGGATTTGCTTAAAGTTATTGCATTCTCAATTATAGTGCATTCTCAATTATAGTGTTTTAGGTTCAAAGTAATAATAAATCTAAAATTTTTTTTAAATTTTTAAAATCAACTGTGTAATTTTGGTGCATATTACTTTAAAGTGTCCCCTTTTAGTTAGGGTTGTCAGCTGGGAAATTGAAGAAATCTCAGAAATCTTTGGATTTGTTATCCCACAAATTGGGATTTTTCATAATGAATCCAGAATCATTATTAAACTTGAAGATGTATTTTACATAGAGGCGAATTAAGAATGTAAAATTTACAAATATTAGATACTCAGGTCAAATGGTCTTTAATAAAAGGTTGTAACTTAGTATTACCTTGTAACTTTGTATTACTTTATGTAGGATAAATATATTTATCTCAGAGAAAATAACAATTGTTTAAACAATTTAACGAAATGTTTACAAAAGATTTAGATTTTTTCTTACTACTCAAATCAAAGCCTTAAAACGTTTTATTAAAATGCATGCCGGCTAACCCGATTTTATTGACAAAGAAGGCGTTAAACGCGTTTTACATATTTGTTATACAATTGCCATGCAACATTCTGGTAATACTTCGTTATGTCCCTCAGTAAGTTTGAAATTCTATAAGAATTAAAAATAATTTAAAAGTGTGATCTTAACTAAAGACAAGACTGTTCTATAGACGAGGTTATAAGCCTTGTACATAGATGAGACTATAAACTAGTCTAATCTATAGATGAGACTATAGATTGCTATTAGATAAGACATGACTATGGACTTATCTATGGACAATAGTATAGACAAGAATATAGGATGTAGAAGAAACTATAGAGAGGTCTAAAGACTAGACTATAGACGGATCTAGTTCATAGATAAAATCATTGACTGGTTTATAGATGAGACTATAGTTGTCTCGAAACTGTTGCCTGGTTTATAGACTACTCTATTAAGAGTATAGACGAAACTGTAGAAATAAAATTTCTTCAATTTTCAGCAATTATATTACATTTACTATATATTCCTTCACTATTATAGCTTTTTATATATTTTTCTTAATTTAAATCATAATTAACAATAATTTAATCTAGATGAACTAAATTTTGTTATAAAATTGGAATAAACACGATATTAAATTGTACCAAAAATAAAACATTCGAAAACATAAAGAAATTTGAAAATGTCACCACACTTGGGAAATATTTTCTTAATGTTTTCGAAAATGCAATTCTCTCTAAGGCTTAATTACATTTTTTGCATATATGATGTCAAGGATACTTAAATCCTTATCTCTAAGTCTAAATTTGAGTTAGGCAATATAGTTTGTCTAACATCAAAACATATTTTTCGAAAAGCCAAACTAGAACTGAATTTAAATCCGTTAATAATACTTTAAAATAAAATGATTTGCCTTTATAAGGACTTTATAGTTAATAAGGTTAATACAAACAAATCTTTTAGTAATTAACTGATCAGATAATTCGTCCTCATTTTTGCGAAAATAAAAGATTACTTTGTACATTAAGAGCTTAATTGTGTAAAGAATATATTTCATAGAAATACTATTTTACTATTAGGGTTTACTTTTCCACTAAATTTCAGTAAACTGAGAACTTACTGAATAAAATAATGAATTTATCAAAAATCTAACTTGATTTTATATTAATCAGTTTATAAACTGTCACTTAGCTTACATAATTTTTATCCCGATTTACTGAACTTTGGTAAACGAATGTATTTCCAGTAAATATCTGTACAATAATGTAAACATTTTGAGTAAACGAATGAATGAATTGTATATAAAAACTTGAACATTAAAATTGATAATCTCAGTTATAATAAGCAGCAAAATAATTTTGAAACAATACGTGTAAAGCAATTCATAAGATATGCTAAACTTAATAACGCACTAAGATCGAAATTATTTTTAATTGCTAAATCATTACGATGCAAACCCATATTATTAGAGTGATGAAACTCAACATCACAAAACCTAGAATACGTATGATGGTGTTTTTTCACTAGTTAAAGCAAATTTTGCATTCTACACTAAATTGAACTAGATATTCTCCACATGATCACACGAATTTCGTCATATATTTTTGCTGGTATATTAAGTTGTATTTTTCGCTAATGTTCAATGGATTTCTGTTACACATAAGTCTTATTTTACCCTATTTTAACATAAGACCAATGAAATTTAAAATGTTTTCGTCACTTATGTTCAAATCTGTTAAAAATGTTGAATTTGTGTAACCATTTAGGCAATATATTTGACAGATAGCACTGCGTTACACTCATTTTGTGCGCCGAAATTTTGTAAACAGTGCATTATGGAGTTTTAAACCAATAAAATAAATGTTGCTCAGAATTTTATAATATTTCCCTAAATCTGTAGATCCAATTAGAAATTAAGAAATTTTAAAGAAATCTTGACCGGAAATGAAGCTCTCTATTTAACTAACTACTTTCGATCTAGGATCAAGTATTTCCCGGGAAATCAAGCTAAAGTTAGAAGAAATGTTCATTTTCGGGCATCTTGGAAAACATATCTGCAATCGTGGTAAGTTAACGGCGGAAATATGTAGGATTGATAAAGAGTGTGGGGTAAACTATCCATGGAACTATAGTTTCAATCATTATTTTTGAAAAAATTTTGATATTTTTTATTTTAAATCATATAAAATCACAATTATTCAATATTCAAATATCATAAATCAGAACTTATTACAAACAATAAATCATTTTCACTAAAATCGATGTATAAATGTAGATTTAGATTTTATTAGTAATAAAAAACTACAATTTTCCATGCTAATTTTGAACTTAAATTGTTGTTTTTGCAATTGGATTTTTAACATTTCAGTGATATTATTTATTTGGGAATAAAATTAGCATTTATAGATTAATTTCAATGGAAATAGTTTTATTAAAAGGAAATCATATAATGTTCTTATTGTTAAATAAAAAATTGTGATCTAGATTGATTTAAACATTTAAAGTTAATTTGAAATACAACATTTTGGAAAAGTAACTAAAATATATCCAAAATATTGGTCAAAAATTGTTTTTTTATAGTGTGAAAACTAAAATGTACTATATACAAAAAAAAAATATATATAACACAGTGTTATCTTAAAAGATTTATCAAAGAATATCCTTGTAGTCAAAAACTGATGTATGCCTGACATAAAGGCAAATCAAATTGTAATTATTTTAATATATTTTTAGTTTTAAAATATCGTTGGACATGCAGTTCCTAAAGATATGTATTCCAAATTTTTCGAAAAAAAAAATAATAAATTACATCTCGTAAACTTAAGTCTTTGTATTGACTGTATTGTATTGAAAAGTGTTTTATAATCTAAAAACTTCTAAATTCTACCATATTAAATGTAGAGTGCAATCCCGTGCAACAGACAAAAACAATTTTTTTGTTTGTTTTTGCAACAAGATTTACCAAGGATTGTCCTTCTAATAAAACGAATCATAATTTCAATTTCATAATGAAATTTAGGATCTTTTTTTAAACTATTAGAATGTTCTTTTTAATACTTATACGGCTGAATTATTATGACTTCAAGAAGAAAGCTTTCTAATAGCCCCTTTGGAGAATATTGCAACATTTTTGTAAAAGTGAAAGTATTTTGGAATGTTAACAATAGGTAAACAAATCTAAATTTTAGTTCAGCAATATTGAAATATAAAAAAACAGTGTATTTTAGAATTTAGCAATAGAAAAATATAAATAATTAATAAAAAAAAATCTCATTTTTCAAAAATAATCACTGGAATATTTATTCAAAAGAATTTTTAAAATATTACTTCATATATGTATAAACATCAGTTCATTGATAAAACCAGTCTTGTGTTATTTTTTTAAATTCTTTGAATTTATAACATTAACAATTGATAATAATGATATTAACGGATTTTTTTTCGAAAAACAAACATTTAAGTTACAAAATGCAAATATCAATGAATAAAAGGTTTCATTTTGGCAGGGTCAACACACCCGTCCGTTCGAAATCAGTCACACTACGTCCATACTATCTTCGATGCTATTTTTATTAACTAATCGTAATTAAAAATGTAAATTTTGTTTATGTATTGTGTTAATTATTTTTAAGTTTCGTTTTTGTTTTTGTATTAGTTGTCGTGTAATTTTGTTTGTTAGTAATGTGAGGAGTTTAAGTGATGTATTCTGTGGAATCAGTTTGTTGGTGGCTAAATTGTTGTTGTTGTTGTGTCGTAGAACTTGTAGGACCTACATCATCATTATCGTCATCATCATAATTAACTATTTTCTTTTGACCCACACCCACATCTGCGGGCGAACTTAACCAATCAGATGAATTATTACTGTTGTTACTGAGGCTGCCACCCGTTGTCGACAATTTAAGGCTACTGGAAAACCCTATAGAAATTGATTCACTAGCGGATGGATTATAATTTTGACTATTACTATCATAACGCTGTCATCTTGAGGAACCGATAAATGATGCAAAATCATCAACGGACTCTGGAATGGGACTGGGAACATTTGTTGACGTTACATTACGAGCCTGCAGGAAACTTGTACCACCGGCCACGGGCGCGCCATAATGTGTGGGAAAATCTCTAACAGTCGGATCGCGTTTTTGTATACTAATACCACCGAAATTGGACTGGTTAGCAGAGGGATGTGTAGTGTTAGTAGTATTGGTAGCTATGATGGCGGCCATATTATTTGTGGCATTCGCTGATGTTATGGAAGCTTTGGAGGTGGTGGGACGGTTACCTGCTAATTGGGATTGAGATTGAGAATCATTGGTTATTGCAGCATCACAAACGGGTAGCACAAGACTATCTGTAGCTCCATAGCGATTGGCCTTGGCCAGCGGTTTAGCGTAATGCGTTTGATAATGACTACTTTTATTACCTGTTTTATCGTTGATTTGATCATGATCTGCTCCCAGTAGCTGGCCACCGCCAGGACCCTCACCATCGTTACGTCTATTTATTAAGTACTCGGATTCGCTGCTTGAACGTCTGGGTCCCCGTGATAATGGTTGATAGGTACTACGACCTTGGAAACGACGACTTATAGAACCAGTAACAACACCCAAATGTTCAGATACATCTTCTTGTATATCAGATATATCAATCATAGACAAAAATGCCCGACACCAGTTATGATTGGGATTATTCCAATACTGTGGTGAATTAATGTGGAATGGATAGTGGGGAAAACTATAAATATGAGCCACAGCTGCTATAAACATTTCAATACATATAATGAAATTCTATAAAGAAAAGAAAATATTAAATACAATTACTTTTAATAAGAACATGAAATAAGTTTTACTTACTTGCAGCATAGAGGCCAAATTAGCATTTTCACCCAAATCATCCGCTTCAAAAATATTAATAATTTTATAATAAACTAAAATGTTTAACAATACACCTTGGCTAAATGAGAAAATAATTAGAATTGTATCTGTTCCAATAATTAAAATAAATAAAAGTTACTTACAAAAATGAAAAGAATACTACCGCTTTTATACAAAAGAATTTTGGTAAAGGTTTCATGGGCCTTAAATCCTCCTATAAAATGTAATTAATATTATTATTTTGTTTTTATAGCAATTGTAAAACTTACCTTATTTGCTCTATAGAACAGTACGAGGCAGTACATGGCCACAAATTGTGAGATATTATTGATAACTACAATATAAGGAAATGCTACATTTCCTGCAAAAGTACCTTCTCCATAGACACCACATAATTCGCAAATACTAAAAATTTTGGAAAAGTTAAATAGTTTACTTTAAATTGTTGTTCGTCAGGGATAAACTAAAATTTAAATACTTGTAGATAAGTATGAAATTCTATATGGTGTTCGAACAAAAAAATTTGTTATAAATTATTACATTTTAAAAATATAATAAGAAACATAATAAATCTGTCAATTACATATCAATTGAAATTTGAAAATTTACTGAAGTTCCAATTGAATTTACAATCTTATTTGTACTTTTTAGACTCAATTTCTATTCAAATAACGAACCCATTAGAATTGGGTTTATCAATTGGTTTTGATTGAGAACTCAGTTTAGCCCAGCTCAGTAAAATGAACTAGTTCGCCCTTTTAGTTCAATAGCTCATCCACTCTCAATGGAGTTAGGTAAATCAGCTCAAAAATCGAACTAGTTCACTCTTTCAATTGAATAGTTCATTAATTGAGTTTTACATCATCTGAAATCTAAATGAACTATTGTATTAAAAGAGCGAAATAGTACATTTTACTCAGCTGTGCTAAGCTGAGCTGCGAGCGCTGAGCAGATCTACTCAACTCTTAAAATTTTCAGTTCAATTGTTACATTTTTAAAATTTTCAGTTCAATTGTTACATTGCAAGAAAAGAAATAGTTCAGTAACTGATCAATTTTACTTAAACTAAATGAACTGCTCATTAAGTTTAAGTGAACTCGTTCGTTCATGGATTACATTAAGTATGCTATTGAATTAAAAATGCGACTAGTTCTGTTTATTGATCTGAGTAAGTTCTAGTTCAATTCGAGTTAAATTCTTTTTCAGTTCTAGTTAAGTTCTTCGCGACCCACTTTGGGTCTTAATATGAACGCCTATTTGAGAATCTCTACTCTAACGTTTCTGAATTAAGTTTTCATAAATATTTCTGGTTATAATTGGAAAGGAATTTCATTTCTAATTCAATTTCGAAGACGACTTAATGAGGTATCTAAATATTAGTTAAAATATGTAAACTGAAGCCACACCGTTTTAATATAAAGCCGACTAATCACATTTGAGACTATAAGTAAACAAATTTCAGTGAACGAGCCAATAACGGACTCCTCTTGAAGTCATTTGAAAATCGTTGTTTTAGATAAATCAACTGTAAATTTGTAACCCAATTTTTCGCTACACCAAAAAATATTGGTAGTACTACAAAATAAAAACTGATTCGTACAAAAATCCTTTTAAATGTTAAAAATCATTATCAAAATTTCTCATTTTATAATAAATCCGATCTATTTTAAGGACCTTAATTGAATTTTTGCTATACATTTTAAATAAAATGTTATACATATACAAAAATAAAAGAATTCATTATCACGTACATTTAAAGCAAAATAAAGAATTCGATTTGATCACCATTTATGGTACCCAACAACAATAATACATTAGATACTATAACAAAAACAATAAAACTAATTGAACGATATTTACATACATGCATAGACCTCCATGTATGTATTAACTTATGACCACAGAAATCTATATAAAATTATCATTAAATTCCATGATTGATACACAATATATGTACATACATATACGTATTTGTATATGCAATAGTTATTAATTGAACTTGAATTTCTGTTAAAATGTTTACTTTCAAAAACTTACACAGATATAAATGTGGTTATTGGTCGCACCACTGTATATTGCAATATACCATGTTTACAATTGTGTATAAATTCGCGACCCATAGTCCAGGGCCGTAAACAACACAATGGGAAAAAGTGATGAACTTGTGGACGATATTCCATTGTTGCTTCCAAATCCATACCCAAATTTAAATAGTTTAGTAAATATACCATAAAATTATAAATCACATAGGCTTCATAGCATTCACGTAATGAATCAGCATAAATTGAATGTTTGGGAAAGAATAGACCAATCCACTGAAAAGAAAGAATACGAATGATTAGAAGTTAAGAAATCTATATTTTGTATAGTGATGTTAAGATTATACTTTATATTTTTGATTCATTTGTTGATCATTTTTTAAGATAAATAAATTTCTTATTTAACAAACGTGTTAAGACGTTTTCAAATAAAATGAAGTGAATAGTCTTAATTAAAACATTTAAAGCTAAAAACCATTATAACGAAAATGGCATAAAATTTCAAGTCGAAGTATTACGTCGATATACTAGATATAATAAATTTAGATCCATTATAAGCAATAATTTAATTTCTTTTTTTTAAAAGATGGTTCATACTGACCCTTAATGTATGAATCCATGTTTATTACTGCTATTTGTATCGAAGTCCATAATATCGAACCATAATGTATTCTACTCGATATCATGCAAATGACGCTTTTAAACAGCTAAACAAACAGATAAATCCGGCTTTAGGACTAATTAACAGAAATTTTCAAGTTCAACTTAACCAGACGAACAAACATATTTGACAAGTATCTTTAAAGATTTAGAAAATACACCAAAATGGTTCAACAGTATTTCTTTAAACCCTTATCCATTTCAATTCCAAACATTGAGGTTGATATTGAGCATATTGTCTATTGTGAGCTATTCAATTTCATAATAGGCTAAAGCATGTACCGAACTTCGGATATTTTATCAATTCATATCATTTAGAATAATTTTACAACAGAATATGATATCCGCGTGTAGATTGGAATATCTATTCCTAAAGTTCTACGAGTTATTGCAGTGGTTATTCAAATAATCACGAAGTTATTAGTAATAGCAGCTGAAAAAAAGATTCTAGTGAATTTCTTAGATACTACACGTTTTAAAAATCAACATCGGGATTAAAAGAAACAAGAAAACATTGTTAGGGAACTATGCGAAATATTATATCAACAATAAATTGCACTAATAGACTTAAAGGATTTAAATTGTTAAATATCTTAATCGCAGTTAAAAAATATATACAAATAGCTCAAATTTATAAATAAAGAGTGCAGAATAATCATTAAACGCATCGTTATGTATCAAATAACGACAGATTTTCAACAACAAATACTTCTGTTTGTTTCATAAACCAGTTATTATAACTTCAAATTTGATACAATTAGTCCTTAAAGTTATCCCACAGCTTATATTAGGAACTAAACTGTGCAATACTTATAAAGCGTTAAAACGTATATTCAATTGCACTACATAAT
>JACGTJ010031925.1:0-12880 GCA_014858695.1 Chrysomya rufifacies | reverse complement strand
AAACGTACTTTCCTGCCGTGAGCCATACGTACTGACCCGAGATGACACGGCAAAGAGCTGTCAACCCAGCAAGAACTACATTATAGTATATGAAAACGCTTATTATTGTACTAATTTTATTAGAATTTTTAGATTTTTTATTTATTTCAACTAGTTTGTATTATATTTAATCACCACAGTGCAGGCGTAAAAGAAAATCATACTTACAGCATTTAAGGCGTATATGGGTACCATCCACAAAATGCGTATGATGTGTTTTTGTAAAATGGGTTTTGTAAAATGAATCACATGCTGTATAATATGCCAAATTGAAATGGGCACTGCTGATAAAACAAATAGTCCACCGATTAATATCAATTGATCACGTCGTTTAAAACCATCCTTGACAGAATTGATAATTAGAAGAGGCACCACAATTATCGCAAATATTCCATAGGTTACGATAAGCAAAGGTCGTATCCATATACGCCACTCCTCGCAGAATCTTCGCAATGAATAATTCTGACACATAATCTATTTTATTTGTTTGTGTTTCTCTCTTGTTTGTTTGATTGAATGTCTGTCTGTTACTTTAAAGTTTTTAATCTGTTGCTACTGCTTTTGCAGTGGGTATTTT
Organism: Chrysomya rufifacies; assembly: GCA_014858695.1. NCBI lineage: Eukaryota > Metazoa > Arthropoda > Insecta > Diptera > Calliphoridae > Chrysomya > Chrysomya rufifacies. Next base: position 12,264 of record JACGTJ010031925.1, on the reverse strand, counting down.
ATTTGTTTTCTGCTGCTGCTAATTTTTTGTGTGTTTCCCTAGAAAAAATCTTTATCTCTGGTGAAAATTTATTAACAAAATAACGCAATAAATGTTTGTAGTTTTGTGTGTGAAAAATAATGAAATGTTTAATCTATTCTTTTTTATCTTGCTTCGATTTGTTGGGATGTAAATCTGTATTTGAATGAATGTGTAAATTGTTTCTTTTTTATTTTTTTATTATTTAATTTTGTTGGTGGTATTTTATTTTAATTGGTGTTAAATTTCTAATTGGTTGGCACTGTATTGGTTGTTGTTATTTTGTTTTTTTTTTTTTTTTCTATTCCCTTCTTCATACACTGATTTTTTTCTTCTCGGTGGCACTTTTTTCTATTAATCAATTTTTTCTCTGGCACTTTTGCAGCAATAAAATCGTATGCAATTCATTTTTTATGTTATTTTTAATATCACTTTTATTACAACACGCTTAAATATAAATAATTAATTCGTTATAAATAATAAACAATAATTTTCTTTGTTGTTTTGAGGAAAATATCAAATTTTTTTCGCAAGAGTAGCGGAAAAAAGTTTTACTTTCGTTCAAATTTGTTATGAGCTGTCCATAAGAACAGAGTTGCCTGTATCTTTAATGAGTAAATTACACAAAAATCTTAGGAAATATACCAAAACATACCTAATTATTCGTATAAATTTAAATAGTTGGCCATAGCATTTCACATGCGGATACATATAATGGAGATGAATACGTCCGTTTAAAGAAATCAAGGATTTAAATAAATGAAATCATACATAAAACACTTTGTATGTTTTATGTACAAATTATGTTAAAATCACTAAAATTAATGTGAATATCATATAATAGAATGGAAACGGTTTTGAAAAACTATTACATTTGTATTTGTTTTTAATAAAAGTTTATGAACTTTTTTTTAGCCGCTCTTTATATATTTTTCTATTCACAGTTTTTTTTTATTCATTTATTCATTGTAATATAAAAAGCCTTTAATTGGCAAATTAAAATATATTCATATTACAAAAATAAAATATATTCATATTAATAATAAAATATATTCATATTTGTATAAATTTATAAATTGGTTTAAAAAATTTAAAATGCACACTTGCCAAAACCACCTAATACTTTATATTCTATATAATATTTAAGAAATATATTGCACTCGCGGAAACTTAAGTAAGAATGGCTTAGAAACGACTTAACCACATAAATTATATTTTTAAATAAAATTTCATTTGAAAAAAAAACAATTATATATAAAAAATATAGTTTTTAATGACTTTTTTCTACGTTTAAAAATAATTTTAATCAATTATTTGTTTAATGTTGCACGAAATCTTTATTATTACAAAAATTATGGCAACACTATAAGCAAAAATTTAACGATAGTCAAATCAAAGTTGATTATTATAGTATTAAATGTATTGAAAGGTTGATTGCCAAGTTTATATAATTCTATTGGTGGCGAAACTTATCTTTTAAACCTTTTGCAATTTTTCAGAAATATATAGAAAAAAATATCGTCAAAAAGTATGTTCACAATTAATTCTAAATAATAAACACCAAAAAAGTTTTTTTTTTTAATTAATTTTTAAATATTCAACATTTTATTAAAAGTTGATAAAATTTACTTAATTTTTAAAAGATTAAATAAATCTTCTTTACTATGTATTTTTTTAGTGAAAGTAATGGTTAGAATTTACATATATTTTAAATATATTTTGAATTTATTATTGGTATTCATTCCAAGCACACAAATAACTTTAATATATTCATCATATTTAAGAACGTATTTGAAAAATTGTATTACGCTTTGTACATACTTTGTGCAGTTTTACTGCGACTATAGTCCTCCTGTAAGGAACCGTTTTTGTACACATAAGAATTTAATATTTTTAATGTCAATAGTAAAACATTACTAGCGTTCCGCAGGTGTCAATTGTAAATCATATTGTTGCAGATTCATTAAGTGTTTAATCATCAAATTTATTGGCCACAACAAACATAGGAGGCTGGACATCGTTACATGACGCTCACACCTTAAAGTCGAGTTAGAATCACTTTTCTATTTAATAAAAAGTAAGAATGTTGTATACGGCTTGTCCGAATCTTTTATACCCACCATCAAAATATATTAAAATATATTTAATATATTTGTTGTCCAAGTGTCTTCTTACTAATTAACGATGCATCGAAAATTTCATCATTTACATCCATTCGTTTTATATTTGTGACAAAATACAAATTCCATATTTTTAATCTGACCTAATATGGGAGGAGGCAACACAAACATTTATTGCGTCTTACATTTGTGCGTTTCTCCGTTGCATATTTGTGATATATTATGCACTATTATATAAGTTACTTCCTACTATCTAACGATACATCGAAAATTTCAACGTTTACCTCCATTTAAATATGCTTAAAAAGACATAATTTTATGAGTGGGCGTTACTATATTATGTTTTGCCCTATAGTTCATCTTTGCACCTTTATTCGTTTCATATTTACCTTATATAAGAGTAATATTTGTGCCAAATTTCATCTTACTAGCTCCTTCGGTGCTATCTCTATCGTGCTTGTAACAGACGGACGGACATCACTGAATCGACTTAGAATCTTACCAGGACCCAGAATATATATACATGTTAGGGTCTTAGTCGAATAATTCTACATGTTACAAACGGAATGACAAATCAAATATATAATTTTTTAAGGTGGGTATTAAAATTACATAGCAAGTGTAGACCGCAATTATCAGATGGAGCCGAAAAATAAAATAACAGCTGAGTAGTTTAAATTTTTTTACAGTATTTTGTAAAAATTCTAAAGTAATATAAAGAAAAATTATGAATTTATCTATGAAAAATATAACAAAACCATTACAATTAATGTTATTTAAACAAATAACACGTTCGACAAGTAAAATAGCAGTAGAAATCGATGGAAATGTTATAAAAAAGTTAGAAAATGATGAATTAAAACCCAGACAACATCCTGGAATTATGAAATTTCAACGCATGCTTTTGCCGGCTAATATCGATAAAGCTTTGGAGAAAGTTATAGGAGACTATCCGGTTAAAAAACTGATGGATGATTGTAAAAAATTAAATCACTTTATAGCATCACGACATCCACCACCAGAAGCTGAAGAAATGCAAATTAAAATGAAAAAAATTATAGAAGAAATAGAAACTAAAATGCCAGAAGAACAGAGTGCTAATCTCAGTGAAAAGGAACGTAAGAAATGGGAACAGAAACGAGAACAACTATTGCATAAACGTATAAAGGAAAGAACATTTGCTTGGAAACCAGTGCAATATGGACAATATGAGTCTTTAGTATATGCTGTGGGCAGAGGAGCTCATGAATATGCTGTACTAATGCGTATATTGCAAGAGATAAAAACACGCGATGCAGAATTTAAGCCACAGAGTTATTTTGATTTTGGTTCTGGTGTGGGTACAGGAATGTGGGCTGCCAGCAGTTTGTGGAAAGAATCTATTTTTGAATATTTCAATGTGGACAGTTCAAGACATATGAATGAATTATCGGAATTGATATTAAGGGATGGTAATGAAAATCAACAAATGACTTTGAGAAATGTATTCTATCGACAATTTTTACCAGGTTTAGAGGTACTAGATAGATTTTATTATTATGATTTAAATAACTAAATAATTTTTGCTCTTTTTTTATAATGCAGACTAAATATGATTTAATTATATGTTCACATAGTTTATTTGAATTGGCTAATTCAGAGAATCGTTTAAATGTCATACTAAATTTGTGGAAAAAATGTGATGGTTATTTGATTTTAGTCGAAGAGGGTACCAAACGGGGTTCCCAATTGATAAATGAAGCTAGAGATTTTATTTTATCTTTGGAAGAGCATAGTTTAGTGGGTTATGTTTTCTCACCGGTAAGTTGTATTTTATTCTTTTTTTAATTTTGACCATGTAAAGTAAACAATTAAAGTGTTTATTTTTTGTAGTGCCCTCATGATAATATCTGTCCCCGCTTATCTAACACTGAAGATCGCACACCTTGTAATTTTGAAATAAATTTTGTGCCTACAGAATTAAATAAACAATCACAAGCTAATGCTACAGCTAGATTTAGTTATGTGGTTTTAAAGAAAGGTTTACCTGATGATAATACTAGACATTGGCCGAGATTAGTACGTCCTACATTAGTACGTTCCAAACATGCGATTTGCAGAATGTGCACGTCAGAGGGTAAATTACAAGAGATTATATTTACCGAGTCGAAACATGGCAGGTAAGTTTTTATAGAATTTGTTATGTATGCTGAATACTTGGTTTCATTTGTGTTGTCCGAAAACAAAATAGCATGTAATGTGAGCAGGATTTCTAATAGAATATGTAAAATGTATTCTTTCATATTTAAATTTTGACAACTAGGGAACTTGTATGTTTAGTGATTAGCAAATTAACCAATGATAAGCGGGATTCCACATAATGATTTGAGCACTGTACACTAATTAATATTTGTACAAAATATATCAAAGGACGAAACATATATGCACGTAAAGGTCGTAGACATACACATGATACAAATTGAATAACAAAAAAAAATGAATAAAGAATCCTCTAGATTAATGCTCATATTAAGCATGAACAAATCTCTCGGAGAGTTACATATGCTTAGAGTAAAAAAATACTGGACTAAAAGCTATAAGACTTTATGTTTTCTTTTTACTTGGCGTCATAAAGTTGAATAGATTAGACTAAAAATCCTTGCATAATTATCAGTTCATTCCGAAGAAATTATATAAGCTTGTTATAAAAAATAGTTTCGGAACTTGTAGATTTCACAGTAGTATTTTGCCAAATGTTTACATTTTTAAGAGATAACCTACTACAAACTTTCTATTTTTTCTAGAACTGCATATAGATGTGCCAAAGCCAGCCGTTGGGGAGATCGTTTACCTATAACCATTGGAGAACGTTTCGAAACATTAACTAAAACAAGCGCTAAAAAATCACAAACGAAAATTGATGAACTACAAAAAACCAATGAAAGTGAATAAATTTTAAGTTAATATATTAGTCATAAGTAAATTGTTAAATATAATGTTATTGTAAATAATAAACAATTTCCTATTATAGGTTTTTTCTCTTGTAATATTTCATTTTAAATTTATTTAGAAAATGGACAAATTTTTAAAACTAATTAATACATACACACTACAGAGTAAATCAACCTTCAATACATACAAATGTAAAACAGAAGAAAAGAGAAAAAGGCCGATTACTTTAATTAGTTAATTGCAAACAATATTTATAATTAAATTTTCAACATAATACATAATTCAATTCTTTATCTTTTTCCTGGGGTGTTTTTTTATCAATTTAATTATAATGTAAAAATATTATAGCATCTAATAGATTACCAGTTAACAAATAACGTTTTTGATTTTCTAAAATTTGTTGTTTTATAGTTTTTCTATAATTCATATTTACCACACATGGTACGCATTGATATTGATAGGCCAAATGTTTCAAAGAACCATGCAAATGACCCATACGATTCCACCATACAAAAGGTGATTCATCTAGACTACAATAGACATCGGTGCGATAACGTTTTAAATCCGTTTCAACACTATTGGGCAGGGTAATGACAGGCTGTTCTTCAGGACTTTCAGTTAAATCAAAAAATAATTCTAAATCTGCAAAATAATTGTCATTTTGGGCAAGAAACTAGAAAAATTATATTGCAACTTACTTGATTTCTTGGTTACATTTGTATTGCTTGATTTTGTAGAATTTTGTACAGAACGTTGTGTTGTAGTTGTAGGTGATATGCCTTGGGATTCAGTAATTTTATCATATTTTTCAGTTAAAATTTTAACACAATTACTAAAATTATTGATGCTTATTAAACGATGAAATCTAGGATCTAATAATGCTGCTATGGTTAAGTGATCATCTGATAAAACTCTGTAAAATAAAGAGTTTTAATATAAATTATTTGTTTTTTTTTTTTTTTAATTATATAAACTCACAATTTATTCAAAGTATTACTAATAGTATTTTTAATTATTTCGACAAAATTATCATCACCTTCTTGTATGGCTAGTTTTTTAGTTAAAACTTTAGCCGTAATAGGTGAAAGCATACTACTTAAAGGTATATCTTCACCCTTTAGAGTATCCAAAGTAACCTGTTAACGATAATATAAATTAGTTGAATATTTATTCTCAAAAACTACAAGAGAACTTACGGATAATGTTGTTAATATATCATAAATGCCTTTAGCAGAAGCTACCAATACTTCCAGTTCTTCTGGCCAAAATAAAGTTTCAGAAAAAAACTTTAAAAGTTCATAATAAGTCCAAGGAAATTCATCACTTAATCTGGGTATTTCAACATCCTTAAATGTATTATTGCTAACAATTAAAACTTTAAATAAATAGTAATTAAAAATAATTACAAACCTTGGAGTTAATTTCCACATTATAACGCAATATAGTATCTTTAATTTCCTCAATAACAGAAGCCACCGCAGGCAAAGCAATTACATTTTTAATACAATGATTAACAATAGTATCGTAGGATAATATAATAGGTATTTCTTAAATAAATAAAAAAGTAAATTTAATTGGAAAATTTTCCTTTTTTACCAAGAAAAAAAAAGAATAATAATTACCTTTTTTACTAAGAAAATCTTTTAAATATTCATCGTAATCACAGTTTATTATAGCTGCTGTACAATTTTGTAAATTAAATTCTTCAAATACGGCATCTATAGACGTAAATTTATTATATTCTATAGTACAGTAAATTTGATTTATCAAATTATATGCAGGCGCTTCAGTAGTATAATTGAAGAATATTGATAGGTATTGTTTTTGTTCAATATTTGACCACATTTCAAAACCCAATGAATAGGGTTTAATTTGTGAATGTACTTTTATTTGATCTGATAGAGAGGTATATTTATCACTGTGCAATTCTTTGATGTATAATTCAATCTGTGTTAATATAATGAAAATAAAATATTATCAGGCTAGCTACAAATTTGAACAGTACTCAAATGTTGTGAATGTTCAGTTTTAGTTCAGTTCTTATTCAGGTTTAGCTTAGTTCGAGTTCAGTTTTTTTTTTAATTTTTAAAACGTTCATTAATTTTTAGTCCAGTTTCTTATTTTGTTCAATTCTAGAACAAATCGAGTTTAGTTCTAGTTCCAGTACATATTCAATTTTAGTTCCCTTAGTGTAGAGTTCTAATATAAATCTGGATTAGTTTCAGGAGGAAATTTCTGCATCGATTTATATCTAAACTAACTCCAGCTTAACTTTATTTCAAATTTAGACCAATGTTAGTTCTATTTCAGTGTTAGTTAAGTTCTAGTTCAGTTCAAGTGTGGAGTAATTTCAGAGCTAATTCAATTCTGCTTCAAAAATTTGTCACCAATTCAATTATTGCAATAGTAATTAAGTTCCATTTTAACTCTAGTTCAGTAGTAGTTCCATTCTAGTTCAGTTCTATTAAAGCTCTAATGTAATTCCAGTTCAGTCGAAGTCTAGTTATTGTAAAGCTCTAATTAAATTCTACATCGATTTTAGTCTTGTTATTGTCCAATTCTAATTCAGTTCTAGGTCTGTTCAAGTTAGACGATAAGTTTAATTCATATCCCGTCTAATTGAGTTCTATATCATTCCTAATTCATTATATTTTAGTTTCAATTCTAAACTAGTTCAGTTCTAGTTAAATTCTATTTCAGGTTTAGTTTTTCCAGTTCAATTATAGTTTGGTACTCGTTAAGTATTTTTTCATTTTCAGTCCATTTCTAGTTAATTTCTTAATCAGTTCCAAATTTAGTTTTAGTTCTGATAAAATTGTCATTTAATGAAACAATTTCCACACTAACCTTTTTTGTCGCTGGCATTTGAACGTTACCACACAATGTTTGAATAAACTTTTTCATGCTCGGATCATATAAACGCTCTACATTAACCATATCGTCAATAATAAGATTCTTTAAAGCCTCCTGTAATTGATAATTATCCACAGGATCATTCGTTACCCCAGGATTGCCATCGTCGTTATTATCATTATTACTACTATTAACAACATTATTATTACGATATTTATTACGATCCATATTACGATTTATTTGTAACAAATGACTATGGCTTGGTTTAACATCATGATTACTACTAGTAACTTCAATCTTAGTAAAATGATTACTATCAACTATATCGTCATCTTCATATGTCATGGGCACAACGGTTTCATATAAAATAGAATTATCATCTTGGCCACTTGTAGAGGCATCATTTGAGTAAGTATCCTGTGTATGATATTGATGATATTCCATCTTTACTTTATTTGTTGAATAATTTCTATCCATCTGTTCACGTTTGACTTTCATCATACTGTTCATAGCCATTTGTTTGGTTTGTGGTTTACGCGGTGGTACATGTATACCATTCTCCTGTATGATTTGATTAAAAACTTCCTTGTGACGATATTGTAAATGAGCCCTGAGATTAGTAGTATTACCATGATTGGTTAACACTTTATGACATAGTATGCAGACAACATTCTGTTTCGTTATGATGCAGTTGTCTTCATTGGTGGGGAATCCAAAATGACGCCAATAGACACTTTTCATTTTAGGGCTGTGTAATTTAGCAAATTTTAATTGGGCAATATGAGGTGTCACCGGTGTTTCCTGCAAAGGATCCGTCATGTTTTTATAATATTTATATGATTTTCAGTTTTAATATTTTCAAACTGTCAGTAGAATTTTTGATAAAAAAGACAATTTTTCTTCCGTCTGCAATCGCGTCATCGAATTTTATCAATATCGACAGAGTTGCCAACTTTTACTGTCATATAAGGGCGCGCAACTTCTATTGTTAAAAAAGCGATTTTTATCGATTATTGCCGAGTTTTAAAAATATGTTAATGTTTATAAATGTTGGCAGACGGATTATTATTTTTCTAATTTTAGAAAATTTTGTGCAAGGTCAGATAAAATCTAATGCTTTTCTCAAACATTGAATGGAATATATACAAAAAAATTTAATTTTTTCAAAAATTCATTAAAATTTCTGATATTCTTCAGTAGCGAAAAATATATATACAAACTGTTCATCATTTAATTTTCCTTTTTCTTTTGCTTCCTTCAAGCACATCTATTTCTTGCTCTGACAATGCACAACTAATTTGATATTGTTAGAAAATTACTGATATTATACTATTGATATAACTATTCCCTAATTGGTAAATGTGAATATCATATAACATTTTTCGATTATTTCTGATATAATATATTTAACTGTATCACATTTTTTTTTAAATATAACTTTTCGGAAAAGAAATTCTATTTTATTATTGTTTGATTTATTTTTAACATAAAAGTTATCTTGACTTTTGATGCTAGGTCAAAGGAGTCACTTACAATAAGCGACTACAATCGAAGACATACTGTAATATTTTATGTTCCTCCTTATTCTCTATAAAAGAAACATAATAAATAAAAAAAAATCGTAAAATATAAGAATTTAAATCTTTAAAATAATTTTCAACTTAAAAGTGATCTTAATTTTATAATTCAGTTGTTCCTAAATACCACAAAATAAAAATTTAACAAACTAAAAAACTAAAAATTGTAAAGAAATCTTTTCGATAATTTAAAAGTAAATAATATATTTTGGTCAAAAAAATAAAATATAACAAATTCGTATGAACACAACTATTATTTTAAATGAGCACGTTATCGAATACTTGCATAGTTGTATTTTTCGCACCTTATAACCACGCAGGGTTGCATATGATGTTCGAAAATAATCGTCTATTGTTCGAAAAATGTTTTTTCGACATTGCTAAGTTGGCTGCACTTTTCCTTTTTGATTCGTTGTTGGGAAGAAAAGGTTTGTAAAAATTTTTGCTGGTGATTTTTTTATAAAAAAATTATAAAGTGTGAAAAGTTTTTAAGAATTTTCACTTTAAACTAAATGAAAAAAGTGTCTACAAATAAATTCAACATAAAACAGAATGAATTTGTGTATAAAAAATCGAGAAAAAGTGAAAAAAAATTCATTGGACCACGTGGTGTGTGTGAATATCGTTGTTGTTTTATTTTTGTGGTTATACGATATTTAATTGTAAAACGTGTGAAATGTTTAGTGATAATTTTGTTTTTTGTTTTTATACAATTGCAGACTAAACAACAAACATGGGTAAGGGAAATAATATGATTCCAAATGCTCACTTCCACAAGTGGTGGCAACGTCATGTTAAGACTTGGTTCAACCAACCCGCCCGCAAAATCCGCAGGCGTAATAACCGCATTAAGAAAGCCAAAGAAGTTTTCCCTCGTCCTGCTGCCGGCCCCCTCCGCCCTGTAGTCAGATGCCCCACCATCCGTTATCACACTAAATTGCGTGCTGGTCGCGGTTTCACTTTGGAAGAATTGAAGGTACATTAAGAAATAAGTAAACTTTTCCAGTAAATATAAAGTAAACATTTTCTTTTCCATATATAGGGTGCCGGTCTTACTGCTGGTTTTGCCAAGACCGTTGGCATTGCTGTTGATCGCAGACGCAAGAACAAATCCATTGAATCCCGTCAACGCAATATTCAACGCTTGAAGGAATACAAGAGCAAATTGATTCTCTTCCCCATTAACGAGAAGAAGATCCGCAAGGGTGAATCTTCTCTTGAAGAATGCAAATTGGCTACCCAACTTAAGGGCAAGGTTATGCCAATTAAGAAAGAACAACCCACTATTGAATTCCGTGAAGTCACCAAGGACGAGAAGAAATTCAAGGCTTTCGCTACTTTGCGCAAGGTATTTTATTTCTTCTAGTATTATTTTATTATCTTGATTATTAATTTGTGTTTTTACATTTTTATTTTAGGCTCGTTCTGATGCTCGTCTTGTTGGCATCCGTGCCAAGCAAGCCCGCGAAAACGCTGAAAATGCTGAAAATGAAAAGAAGAAATAAATTAGTAATTTTCGTGAATAAAACTATAGTTTTATAATAAAACAACAAATAAGTGTAAATTTTTTTAAAACTTAAAATTTGTGTATTTCTTTGTGAAGATTAAAAATTTTGCGGCTTATTGGAATAACAAAGGTAGCAAGCAGTTAAGGTAACATTTTTATTAAAATTTTGTTTTTAAATTGTTGACATCTTATTGATTAATTTAATTACTACAGATTTAAATATTTGTAATAAGTTTACAAATATATAACTAGATGTTACAAAGTAGATAATAAATATCGGTTACAAATGATTGCTACTTTTATATAAAAAATATATGTATATAAATTTCATAAAATATAAAAAAAAAATCAAGAAATTCAAATTTTTGGTTGAAATCATACAAAAAATGTTCGTTCAAGACATGTTTATATATATTTGATTCTGCTCATATATTTTTGTCATGGTCTTACAGTGAAAATTTGTCGAAATAGTTAAAAAACGCCTCTGTGCCCTTTGTGCTTTGTAGAAAGTCAGGAAAATGCTTTAAATTGCCTGGACCAGACTTCGTTGTGGAAACAATAATCTTGTTTGGGTAAAACGTAAAATTTTCACTTCCTTCATAGTCCACAAGTACGATTATTATAGAAGTTTTACAATTTTTGGGTTCTTGATTGAAATTTTGAGTTTGCATTTTTGGTAATTTTTAATGTAAATATATTCGAAAGAGAATGACCCAAGTTTCGGTTTTGTAACATGAAAAAATGTGTTCAACCTATAGTAACGATTGATCTATTATTTCACCTAGCACCCATGTGTTTAATTTTATGAAACTGAGTAAATCGAAGTTTAGTTTTTTCTTTAGATTTTGTGTAATTTTTTTTGTCTTTATGGAAGTTTTTTATGTTATTCTGCTTTTTTTTTCAGAATAACAAAAATATATTGAATTTTTAAAAACCCCTAAACTTCTAAGTTTTCGAAAAGTTCCGAACTTATATTTTTTATGTGACGAATATTATTTAATTATATTTTGTATCTTTATTAGTTACAAAGGTGTCAAAAAGAATAAAAATATTGTTTTTGTCCTATTTCCTGCATTGGGCTTTATTTTTGTGTCACACTAACAAGAAGGATTATTTTTTGTAAGTTTAGAAGATATATATTGGTATATTTTTGAATTCTTTACCCCTTTTTATACCCTCCACCACCAAAGGTGGTGATAGAGGGTATATTAAGTTCGTCTGGCATTAAATTTGTAACACCAAGAAATACTCATCTAAG
>JACGTJ010031911.1:0-10007 GCA_014858695.1 Chrysomya rufifacies | reverse complement strand
ATAAACTATTTCATAGTCTATTCTTTAGACTATTTCATGGTCTATTTTTCAGACTAATTCATAGTCTATTCTTCAAAATATTTCATAGTCTATGTCTTAGTCTATTCGCCAAGTTATCTAAGGAAGGACGTATTGTAGTAATGAAGAACTGAACTACAGTTAAACTCGAACAGATTTAGACGTGAACTTGAACTAATTTGGAATTGAAGTAGAATTGATCTAGAAGTGAACTAAAACTAAACTGGAGCTAAACTATAACTAAACTGATATTGAACTAGAATTACATTAAAATTGAAATAGAAATGATCTAGGACTAAACTGAAACGAAAGAAAAACTTGAATTATAGTACTAAACTAGAAAAGTACCAGTTATTAACTAGAGCTGTATTATAATTGTACTTGAATTAAACTACAAATGAATATGAATCATAACATTGTAATCTGCCAAACAGTGTGTTTAATCCAAGAATAATGGACTCTCGCTAAAATGATGATCAGTAAAGTAGTTTGGGTTTCATTGACGTTTTCTAGAGTTTGTAGTTTGACTTTCTTTGGGGAGTAATATGAGTCGATAACAAGATAACAAGAACACATAATTTCAAATTATCTTTGAATGTTTGGGACTAAAAAAATAAAGGACATTCCAGCGTGACAACTATTTCAAGCATATCTCGCGCACTATGTTGAAGCTTGATTTGGTATAATTTATATTTGTACTTACTCTAAACAAAATTTAATTTAAAATTAAATGGTTATATGTAGAGTTTTTGCCTTAACTGTATGCTTTAATATATTTTATTATGTATATATTTTTGTCTTTATATACTAAAATGTATAGTAAAATATAACTTTTCATTGACAGAATACATAATTTTACTTACATTTGCTTGTCTACCATACAAACGTCTGTCCCTAAGACGTTCGTAGTTCTTCCATACGATTTAATTTTTATTGTCATCAATATATCATTGTACTCGAACTGAAAACAACAAATTAATAGTAAACTTGTGTATTTTTGAGTATTTTTTGTTTTTTATATGGACTAAATACATTTTTGGATTTTGGTTAATAGAAAAGGATACGTCGAATTGTGTGTTTAATTTCATCATGTGTAAGAATATCAATAGAAAGCTAATAACTACGGAAATTTCTTTAGTTTATCTTCTGATTGATCTTCAGTAGTTTCCATTATGATAAAGTGCGAGGAAGTCTTTACTTAATTTTGTTTTCAAGTAAGAATTAAACTTTGTTTGAATTTTGTTCCTTTTATTCTTACGAAGAGCATATTGTTTTCTTGTCTCTTCGGAACAATGGCTTACATTCCATCCTAGCTTCTACCAAATTTTTAGACTCGTATCAGGTTTAACATATGTAAAGAAATCCAACAAACATGGGTAAAATTGTAAAAAATAATGACGAATACGTGTAATTTAATAAACATGTCACTTTTGCTATAATTATTAAAATTTTACGCTTAATAATATATTCCAATCAGATTTTGTTATACACCATGGTATCCATTTGGATAGGCGACTCACTTGGGTCTATAAATTAAGCCATGATATCAAACATATTCTGTATAAAACTGTTATAAAGTTCTTTTAGTCATATGGTAACACCATCAAAAGAGGTTAAATAAAATAAATGCTGAAGTGGGCAGAATGTGGGCGGGCCACGCCCATTTATTCATTTGTGGTATTCATGTTATGTTGTAACAAAGAAATTCCATATTTTTCAATTTGGGTTTATATGGGAGGTGGGCGGAAAAGTAGGCGTGGCACGCCCATTTTTGGTTTGCAACCTTTACTCTATTATCTAATGATACACCTCAAATCAACGTAGCTTCTTCCGCTTAATATTTATGACATAATATGTGCTTCAAAATGATGGATTTTTATAGGTTTTTATTCCATAACTTTCTTAATTATAATCCAATTATGCCCACTTTCAATACCAAACAAACCTTATATAAGAGAAGTATTTGTGCCAAATTTCGTCTTCGGTGCGGCTTCTATCGTGCTTTCAACAGACAGACAGACGGACATCGCTAGATCGACTTAGAATCTTACTAGGGCCCAGAATATATATACATGCTAAGGTCTTAGACGAATATTTTAACATGTTACAAACGGAATGACAAATCCAATATACCCATCATCATTTTTCGATGGTGGGTATAAAAACACAAAAATTAAAGAACTTCACTGATAATATGAAATATAAAATTTTGAATGTTGAAAATTATGAAAACTGTGCTTGCAAAACTTTTGTAGTTTGCGTTCCTGAAGGGTGGGACAATCACCCAATAATTGGTGTATCGCTTTTCCTTATCTAAACAGGTCCTACATAAATCATTTCGAGAATAACCTATACGCTCAGACACATGAACAATCATACAGTCACCTGCAATGAAGTCATTCGAGAAAACCCCATTTAGATACTCTATTCCATTGCAACAAACAAAAAACTCTATCCCAATGCAACAAATTTTGACTAACCTAAGATGCCTAAACGTCCTAGTTATTCTGCTGGTATCAATTATAAATCATCTAGTTACATTTTCATCAATTGTATGTGTCATAACAACGAGAAAAGTCAGGACTTGGTTGCATGCCGCAGATTCACCCTCAGCTCAATGCATATTTACTTGACCATAGCTATACATTCGAATATATCAATAACCGAAGTATAAAAGGAAACCTGTTCAATTTTCCTTGCTGTCATATTGATTGTATAAACTTCCGCCTAAAAACTGTAGCTGTATTAGGCAGCCTGATAGACACCGAAAATCCCAAAAATACATCAGAACCCGTCATTGATCCATCTGTTAATATTGAGGTACCATAATCACTAAAAACTGAATTCGTAGCTTAATCTACTCTAGATGGAATCCTAGTTTGAATAATTAGCTACCTGAAGCAAATTCGAAACGATCATGATTTGTTCAGATTCATTTTTCAAACTTTCTTACCTCACCCCCTAATATCTTAGGATTATATCTCATCGCGAGAGTAAATTCGTAAAAAAAGAAATAAATTTTAAATATGACAATATTTCGACTAAACGAATATCTTACGTAAACAGGCATTTAAATATGAAAACATTATGAACGCATCAACATTTATTATAAAACAAAGGCCTTGATATACTTCTATAATTATAACCTTGATATTTTAAAGATTTGCAAAACAGCATGCGATTTTCCAACAATAATTCTATATAAATAATGACTGGCAACTCTATAGAAATAAGAGCTCATTTACCTGCGCCTGTACCATAATTATGACAACAATAACAAAGACGATGACGATATTATATGTTGCCTAAAATATTTTATTTTTTTTTTTCCTTTAAGAGGTAACTTTAAAAATTCTACACACAATTTTAAACTTAGAAACAAAACCTCAGAAATACAACAAATTATACTCGTAAGGCTTTGAAGTCTAAGTATATTCCTTGAATACCAAAAAAAGACGATCGTAAGATAAATTAATTTCACATTAAAGCTTTATTAAATTACAAAGAAAAGAAAAAAAATCAACCAACATGGAAAATCAAAATCCAAAATGGCATTTTTTTGTATAAAAGTCAAATGAATGTTGAAATCATGTTTTTTGCTTTTATTTTATTTCACTTTTTTTTAATTGCAAACATAAAGACCGAAAAATTGTTTTTTTTTTATATTAAAAACAAAATAAAAATAATAAATTTATGTTAGAGAACATTTATTTTTACAATGAACGGAAATTAAAAGAGAACAACTGTTTTTAATGCTTAAAAGCTCTCCCTCTCACATGCCCCTACATTCATACTCACACTTACTCATCATCAATGCTAAATAATGAAATAAATTGTAATAAATTCACAATTTTGTTGTTATTGTTGTTGTTTTTGTTATTATAAAAAAGGAAATAGCGGTGAACGGGTTTAGAAAATACACAGAACCAAAAAAAAGAAGAAGAAGGAAAACTAAAAAAAGAAAAATTTTCTTGTTAAAAACAACAACAACTGCCACAATTCAACTAATTCAACCAAAAAGATTTGCACATTAAACCGCAACAGCACGTTTTTCCTGACTTTGTTTTTATATATGTATGTATGTGTGTGTGCGTTGTGTTGTTGATTTTTTTTACAAACGCATTGATGTCTGTTTCTAAGCTTTTTTTGGTTTGGTTTGTTTTGTTTTTTTTTTCATGCTACAACATATTTGCTGTCTGTTACGTTGTCTGTCTGGTCTGGCCTGCTACGAAGTCCGTCCAAATACGATACGAGGTAAATACACCAGACCACCAGTCAAACAAAAACCAGCTAACAACAAACATTCTCGTTAAATTATTTGTACTTGGTTGATTTTTGGCACATTAACAAAGAGTTGCCAACAATTGAAATGTTATAGAGGATTATTTTTATTAAAAATTACTTTTATTTAATTTTTCCTAGCAAGACACATTTTAATCTTAAATTAATATTTCTTTTCTACAAAATGATCTTTAATTAATGAATCCGCATTCTTTTCTCTTAAAGAGAAAAGTTCAATTAATAACAAGTAAGAATGTTATATTCGACTTGGCCGAATCTTTAATACCCACCAACAAAATATATTAAAGTGTATTTGATATTATTTTTTGTCGATGTTTCTTCCTACTAATTAACGATGCTTCGAAAATTTCATCATTTACATCCATTAATTTCATATTTGTGGCAAATTACATCAAAATCAGGGATTTTTGTGAGTGGGAGGGTGACAAATTCCATATATTTTCATCTGACCGAATGTGGGAGGGGAAAATATATAAAACTTTAACTTTGTACATTTTCCGTTACATATTTGTGATATATTATGTACTAAAATGCTGGAAATGACAGATTTTTATAGGCGTACCAAAATGTGGGCGAAGCACGCCTTATTTTTTACCAAGTTTCTTCCTACTAACTTACGATACATCGAAAATTTTGACGTTTACATCCATTTATTTCACATTTAATACATATTACATCACAAACTTGATATATTTTTGTGAGTGGGCGTGGCACGTCCAATTTTTCAATATTCTTCCTACTAACTAACAGTCAGTCTAGACTTTCGCTTTGTACGTTCTTCCCTTTTATATTAAGAGTGAAATGTGCTTAAAAAGGCATATTTTTATGAGTGGGCAAAAAATGGGCGGATCACGCCTATGCTCCAAAATAACAGTTTTCATGGGTTTTTGTTCCATAACTTCCTTTTTTAAAATCCAAATCTGCTCAATACCAGACAAACCTTATATAAGAGAAATATTTGAGCCAACTTTCGCTTTCCTAGCTCATCCGGTGCGATCTCTATCGTGCCTTCACACACGAACAGACGGACGGACGGAAGTACATCGCTAGATCGACTTAGATTCTTACCAGGACCCAGAATATATATACATGATGGGGTCTTAAACGAATATTTTAACATGTTACAAGCGGAATGGTGGGCATAAAAAGTACTGAAAATAAGGGACATTATTACGTTCTCAGTCAAGAGTGCTAAAATCTTTGGGGAGATCCAAGATATCGATGTTCCTTAGGAACTAATTGAGGCTTATACGGAAGTTCTTCATATATCATCTCCTTTAATTTAGTCATCGACGAGGCATATGACATCTCCTTTGATTTAGTCCTCGACGGCACCACAATCGCATCTAATAGGGAGTTAATAACATGCCCATATTAAGTCGCTTGATACTTGCGATCTTTCTACTTTGAAATTTAAGTAAAAAATGGAAACATAGGAATATTCACAAGATTGAAATTATGAAATTCTAAGCTCTAGCAGCGATGAAAAATATACATTATATTTTTTAACAAAACGGTACTGTTTACAATAAAATTTTATATTTGACTTGATCTTGAAAAAAAGAAGTATTGACGTAATGAAATAATGCCATGTATATTTTTGATTAATTTAATTTCGACTTTAACTATTAAATCGCAGAAATAGTAAAAATTCTCCAGAAATTTATATAAAATTTTAATGTATCAAGTATATATCATCAATTTATTATTGATTTGATTAATTGGAATAAAAAATTATGTTATCTTTTTGGGAGTTTGAGCCAGAAAAAATAAAGAATATTCCAGCCCGGGAAACAATATTAAGTATACAACGCACGTTGCTAAACATAAGCTAAATTTGTTACTCCTGTCGCCTGGATTTAACTTAGTTGAGAAGAGTTACATAGGTTTACAAGTTCGAAGGTTATATTCGGCTGTGCCAAATCTTTACCTAAGTTAAGGAAATTAGCTTCTATACTATGTTTTGAGATTTGGTTTGCTTAATTTTTTACACCTATCTCGCCTGGCTATAAATTAAGAAAGTTTTTTTTCACAATAACACGACTAAATAAGAGCCGATTTCAAAAAATACCAAAAATTTAAATTAGACAAAAATGGTTGCAATTGGTTTAAGAAAAAAAGCGAGTTTTCTTTAGTGTTGCTTACAGACGGTTTTACAAATCTAGAACAAATATTTATAGTAATAAAATCAATTATTAAAAAAAAATAAATAAAATTGAATATTTCGAGTTTAATAACCGATTTGAAAAAAATCCTAAAACCAAAATATTTATAAATAGTTGAAACATTAGTAATAAAATTTTTTTGAAGACATCTGCGCCATTTATCAAAGGATTCCCGCTAATTTCAATATAAACATTCTCAAGACCTAAAGAAATGATTTAGTATATCATATATATTCAACCGACGAACAGTCATGCATTTTTCGATTGTTTTTGAAACGATTCTCAGATGAAAAATGTAAAAATTACAAATGGAATGACAAATTAAATATAGCCTATAACCATAGGTGAAGGGTCTACAAATAAAAAAAGTTGTATAACAAAAACAAGCAATTATTAATCAACCTTAGCTTTCATTTCACAGAAATGATTTTTATTTGACGATTTACATTTTGTGTAAAATTCTACAAGTGTGAATTAATAATAAAAAAAGTACTCAAAAACTCATTATTCTGGCAACACTAAACCAAAGTTATTTCTCATTTTTTCATACTCACTCAGTCTCTTTCATTTTATCACGTTTTCTTTAGCTCTCTTGCTATGATTGAATGTTTTTGTTTTTTTTTTTCATTTTGTTTGTGTGCCGTATAAAATTAATAAAAACGTGTGTTTGTGAAAGCAAAGTAAATCTCCCATAAACTAAATTTCACAAAAGTAAAAACAAAATACAAAAATTTTGCTCACAAACATACGCACTCACATAAAGCAAAGCAAAGAAATAACAAAATTAAAAAGAGAACAATCAAACACATTGAAAATCCTACAACAGTCATACAACGGTGCTGCTAACGAAAAGATTTCTTTTTGTACTGCTACTGGTACTGTTACTAATGCTGCTACTACTGTAGCGACTGCGTCTAGCTCTGCTACTGCTGAATTTCCTTTAGATCAGTTTTTTGTGTGTGTTTTTCTGCACTTCAGTAGAAAATTAAATACAACTGTCAAGTTAGTGTGCGGTTAGTTGCGGCTTAGTGTAGAGTGTATTTAAGCGTATTGTGTGTGAAAAAAAACGCGTTGTGTATGTTATACTCTTCTTCTTACTGCTTACTACATGAAGCAAGCAACAACATTGTATGTTTTTTTTTTTAATTTTTTCCTTCTATATTTTGTTGTGTTCTTTCTACATATCGATTGCATGTGTGTGTTTTTATACAATATATATGTATTTTTTTATTAATAATTTTAAATTGTTCACTTTGAAGAAAAAATGCCGTATGTTCTTTTTCTACTTTCGAAACGAATGCAAAGTAGTATTTTATTACAAATATTTTGAAAATTAGCAACTGGAATAATGAAAAAATAAACTTGATTTAAAGAAAATGTAAAACAAATACAGAATATACATAATAATTTCATAAAAATGAAACCATTTAAAATTTTATGGTAATTTATTTGAATTGAAAAAAAAAATCTGAAAAAATAAAGAAATATAAAAATAAATTTCGACATAAAAAAATGTTAAAAAAAGACCAAAGCAGAGAATAACAATTATGGAAAGAAAACATATAAATTAAAAAAGAAAACTAATAAAATAATAAAAAAAAAATATTAAACGGTATTTTTTTTTAAATAACAAAAATTTTGAATAAAGAATACGTAAAAGAATTTTAAAGAGAAAATAACTCAAGAAAATGAAGTGAAAATTTTATATGTAAAAAAAATAATAAATTTAATAAATAAAAGACAAATAAGAAATATTAAAATAATTTTCATTATTGCAACAAACTATTATTAATAATAAGAAAAGAAATAATCAGCAAACCAAACAAACAGACATTAGGCCTCACAAAGACGACGAATGATTGCAAATACAACAACTACAACAACAACTGTAATACGAAAATCTACAATAAAAAAAAAATTAGCAGCCAACAAGCAAAACTAAAGTCAGCCAAGAAATTAAGCAAAGCAACCAGGCAAACAGTCACTCATTCATTTAGTTAGGCACGCAAAACACACTACACAAGACCTTTTAGGAACGAATACATTGACATTCTACATTCAATGCATACATCTCATACTTACATTTATAGCGACGACTAACCATAAACCATACAAACATAAGCAACTTAAGGAAAAAGTCAAAAGGAAGACATAAAAAACAGCACTAAAACAACAACTACTACAACTAACATTACTAGTTGTAGTAGTAGTTGTTATTATTAAGACATTAGATGTTGCCAGATACTAGAATTTATACATAAATGTTTTTGTAATATATCTGATTATGGAATGTGATGTTTACTAATAGTTCCTACCTATACCCCAAAAGCGTCGCAAAGAACTGAAAATGAACTGAATTACAACTGAACTGGAATTGAATAAGAACTGAACTAAAACTGAATTAGAACTGTTTTAAAACTGAATTTTTCCAATCGGACTACAAAGGTGGGTTACGTCGCATTGAAATCTCAATAGTGGGTCGTGAAATTAGACCTTGTGTTTATACAATTGAAACTAATCATTCCATATTTGTTCGATATTGGAATGTGATGTTTGTCATTATAGAGTTAATAGTAGAGGTTGTGAAACAGCATTGCGAAGCACTGAACTTGAATTGAATTACTGGATAAGAACTGAACTAGAACTGTATTAGAACTGATTAAGAACTAAAATTATCCAATTGTACTATTCAAACAGTGATCTACGTTCCATGGAAATCGCAAAAGCGGGTCGTGAAGTCAGACCTTGTAAAGACCTATGGTTTATACAATTGTGATTAATG
Organism: Chrysomya rufifacies; assembly: GCA_014858695.1. NCBI lineage: Eukaryota > Metazoa > Arthropoda > Insecta > Diptera > Calliphoridae > Chrysomya > Chrysomya rufifacies. The sequence goes on along the minus strand of JACGTJ010031911.1, from coordinate 740 downwards.
ACTCCATACGTATTAGATTTGCTTCGAAAGTGATCAAATTATTATTATTTTATTAGTAATAATCCAAGTCTAGAGATATTTCTAAAAAATATCGTTAGTAATTCATTGCTCAAAGATTCCAACATTGTGCATAGTACGTACTGCACATTCTACTCTGCATTCTAAGGAAATGTAGAGTATAATGTTTAAGTTATTCTCAAAATCTGTAACTTACTTATTTTTCAATAATTTTGTTAAAAAATAAATATTGAATAGGTATAACATAAAACGTAAATGAAAATGTATTTTTTACTTGACTACTTTAGTACTTTATCAAATAAGGCCCTTCAAATTATACATTCCAAAAGCGTTAATTTTTAATGTTTCTTTAATACTTCCAACTGACCTTCAAAAATCATACACTTCAGAAGACTTCGAAATGAAAGCGAGAGGGCATGGTCTCACTACAATTTAATGGGAGCAATAACATATACTGTTTAGGCTATCAAGTATCCTTCCAACATAATCATCCATCGACTGCCAAGTCCCGAAAGAATACAGTCTTAAGTTTCCCTGGGAACTCATCTGATTTGGCTTAATATTTTGTTAGATTTACTGGAATAAAGTGAATAACAACAATAATTGCACTGACTTTTAGCTAGCATTCTTTAAGTAATTTAATATGTTATTCAAAAACTACATTTAGAGTATCGAAGTTTCGAATAGTAAAATGTCTTCCCTATGTTAAAACAATAGATTTC
>JACGTJ010031847.1:0-10036 GCA_014858695.1 Chrysomya rufifacies | reverse complement strand
ATCTGTAATTTTGGAGCATTTTAATACATAATATGAATCGGATTAAGGTAAAAAAATGAAATTTAAGGTAAACCATGATATAATAACAGAAAAATAAAATGCGTAAAATAGGCGTGACCCAATTTTTTCGCCCGCTCATTAAAAAATGCCTTTTTAAGCATATTTCGCCCTAATTATGATAGGGAAGAACGTATAAAGATGAAATTAGAATAATCGTTAGATAGTAGAAAGAATATTGAAAAAAATGGGCGTGCCCCGCCCCCCACAGAATTCTTGCTAATAAATTCTATTGAAAATAAATTATCACAAAAAATCTCCTCTCTACATCACATTGTTTGCATAAATCCCACCAAATTTTGGAAAATAAAGTTTCCCAAGAAGAAAAAAAAAGATATGGAAACATTAATGTCTGCATTTTCGGCAAAAGTATACAAATAAAAAGAAAATGAGAGAATTGTTTAAAGCAGCTAGACATTTGTTTGTATGTAGCATAACATAAATATGTTTTATTTGCTGTATGTCATTCTGTGTTAATACGAACTAGTTATGGAGAGAGGGTTGAAAGGACGAACGTTTGAAAAAAAAATCATACGGTAAGCTTTTATCATAGTTATAGGTCTAGGTTTTGGTTGGTGTGGTGCATAAATTTAGTTACTATTAAACTTTAGCAGACATGAAATGAAGGATTTATTTTGCAAAGGAAATACATACTGATCTTTCAAACTTCCAGTGATAAAAATTTAAAAGATTAACATTTTATAAAAAAACAAAATTAATAAATATATAAATAGGAAAATAATTAGTGAAAAAAATTAACAACGAAAATGTAAATTAAAGTCTAAACATGAATAAGAGAAAAAGAAATGTATTAGAAATCTGTCTCTTTGATTAGATGGATACCTTGCACTTTACTTGATATATACATTTACGTATATATCATATGTATATATCTGCATAAGACATACATGTGCAAAATAATGCATATGTATGTAAAATTGTTTGGTTGGTTTGTACCTAACAAAGAAATAATAAACTCATACATATTGTCGGCAATAGTCTCGTCGCGACTACAACGGATGAGTACAGCAAACAACAGCAACAACAATAATAAAAATTCCCACTGCTAGAAGAACAGCAGCAATAGCAACACCAACAACAATTATCTCACCAACAAATGTTTGTTTGAGTTTGCTTTTCGTCGATTTTTTTGGGTTTTCTGGTGTATGCGAGAAGTAGTACATGTTCGCCTTTGTATTTCACTATAGGCAATGTCTGGTCTGGTCTCCATCTTTTCGTACAGACACAGACAACAACAGCAGCAATAATAATATGAATAAAGAACCAACAACATCAATATCTTTTCAAACAAACAAACAAACAGCAACAGCAGCAGTGCAGAACAAAAACAATACTACAGCACCGTCACCAACCAGAATAAGTAGAAGAAGAACATAGAGTCAGTCACACAACACACATGGAATAAACCGAAATCAACGAACACAATTTTTATATACGAATTAAACCAGCAAGCATGTAGTCAGTCAGTCGACAGACCGACCAGCCAGAAGCTAACGAGCCACCAGGCAGGCAGCCAGCAAGGCAGTCAGCAATCATCAGCAGCACAAGCAAAATGTTTCTTCTCGCGTTTTGCTTAAAACTTTTTGGCTTTTGATTAAATGACAACATTGAATAACACTCATTTGATCGCCAACAGCCGGTCCGAACGGTTTGCTTCTTAAAAAATCTTTCCGTGACTTTCAAAGAATTTATAAGAAATAATTCTTATGTTATTATAAACTACTAAATGTGTTAACTAAGTGATTAAATTCTAAAGATACAAAAAGGTATAAAAAATACCTTTGCTAATTTTATTAAGAACAAAAATTAATTGACCAAGTGAAATTGCTGAAACGGGAAAGAATCAAAAAAAAGAACATTTGTTAATAAAATATCAAAAAAGAAAAAAAAAACTGTCAAAAAAGTATAAAAATATTATAAAGCAAAAAACGAAGAAAAAGGAGAGTGAGAAAATAATTAAAAAAACACATGTATGAAAACTTACTACTACTACAAATACTGACAATTGACTATTTTGTCATCACTAATAAAATTTTGTTTAAGTGTGCGAACTTTTAGTTTTAAAGTTGTGTGTGGATGGTTAGTTAGTTGGTTGGTTGATTCGTTGCTTGAAGGTGACGCATGGTGAGGCAAACATTTGCTACAAAATAATCATAAAACGAAACGCAATAAATTGTGAAATTCAAACCCGGCATTTGTTAAAACAATTTCAAGAAGGAAAAAAATCGAAAAAAAAGAATAAATGTTTAAGCTTTTCTTGCTAAATAAACTAATTAATAATGAATATAAAGTATGTAAATTAATAACAAATATATGTGAATTGCAAATTTTCTATTCAAAGTACTTGACGTACGTTAAAAAAAATGTACTGGTCATGATAATGATGATGATGACATTGGTTTTACTGGTTCTCCAGTCACATTGGGGCAATGGAATTTTCCCGATAATCATATGCGATGGCGAAAAATAATTTAAATAAGTTATTTTTAACTTTTTGTGGTATGCTCTCGTTGCCGAGACACAATATAATAAATAAAATAATGGACAATATATATGTTTAACATATACAACAGCTGCTCATACATATGGTTGCTATTGTTTGGGTATTTCAAATTTATTTGCCAATTATTTCACTCTTTATATTTCATGCTATTTTTTTTTTTTTTTATACCGAATTAAAAAAGCAAGATATTCAAAAATGTCTAAATATTAATCTGACGCAAATATGCGTTATAATGAAGGTTCATATTTTGGGGAATAAGAATTTATATAAAAAAGAAAAAAAAAATCATGCGTTAAACTCATGGCAACATTTTTAAATAGAAAGAAATCAGAAACATGTGTATGAAAAAAATTTAAATTGCCCTCATACAAAAAAAAAATGCACATTTTTTTTATTTTTTTGTATTACGGGGGGGAGCGAAGAAGCAAACGAAAACTGCAGGAGGAGTATAAGATAGAGAGAGTATGAGATGTAGAAGACGTAGAAGATAAAGTTGTATATAAAACTTGAAAGTCTTGTTGAATAATTGTGAGTTTAGATCATACTCGCGTTGTCGTCGCAGTCGTTGTCGTGGTCGTACACAATACACGTCATCTTCAAATCACGTATACCACACTATGTACATTTTGTACGTATGTACAAACAAACGTACATACTAGTATCATTCAAACATTCAAAGCATATAATACAAAATTGTGTTTTTGTTTTTACTCAAGGAAAATCCAGAGAATAAATAAAAAGCAAAACGCACACAAAAAATGCCGGCTACAAATACTTATACACTAAAAGTTATTATATTCAAATGCTGCCATCTATATTAATATTTATTAAAAGCGAATATTACTTATAAACTTCAAAGCTAATATTCAGCTTTTGTCGGTCTAGTAATGTATCTCATCATATCCTAAACATTTAGAAATTTTACACAAATATATTAGTTCATTATTTTAAATTCTATGGATTGAGTACTTTGGCAAAAATGGTTTCTAAGTTAAAATTTTCTTAATTATTAAACCTCGTGTTAAAATCAAGTTGGAAAAAGATATAAAAATGTTGGTTTTTTGCCATAAAAAAATATTACTATTACAAAACTGGCAACACTGTAGAGCTAGTCTAGAAAATAAAAACAAAATGAACTGCATATTGTATAGAGAGAGCGAGAGCATAGCAAAAAACCAAAAAGACGGAGTATTACGAGCGAAATGGCTGTAATATATGCTTTTGTTTAACTAAACATTATAATTTCTGCAAATATTTTTGCAAATACTTTTTTTTTTCTTTTGGCCTTTTCAACAATTGTGTGGTAGACAAATTCCCCAACAAAAAAAGAAAAAAAAACACAAAAGCAAAAACCGAACAAAACTATTGAAAAACATATGTGTCGAACAGCAATCGTCATTATCAATTTGGTCGTATTTGCCATCGTTGTCGTAGTCGTTTCACACGAAAATTAAAAAAAAAACGAATTAAAGAGTAAAACACACAGTAAAACAACAAAACGACCGGCAATTTTCGTTTTTAATACTTCTATACTACATCATGTTCAAAAGGAAAAGCAGAGAAAAAAAAGTTCATGCGGTTTTGCTTGAATTCTCGCGAATACCGCAGTCAAGAGACAGCTAATCATATGGCTGAATGTCTGGGTTGGTTGACAATGTGAGCGTGTGTGTGTTTTTTTTTTTACATTTTAATTTTATTTCATTTGTATCTGTATTTGTATTGACTGATCTTAAACATTTCAACTTTTTTTTTTTTTTGCCGGTAAGTCGTTTCTTTTACTCAGTTCATAACTCACTCACACACATTTAACAACATTTTGAGCTTTCGCAAAAAAAAAAAAAAAAAAAAAAAAAAAAAAATTATTATAAAAAAGTAAATTAAAAAAACGCGAAACTACTTTGAATATTTTCTATACATATATTTCTTATGAAGAAAAAGAATGAACAGTAAAAAAATTAAGAAGAAAAAAAACTACTTAATGCCTTATACCAGTTAAGTGAGGTTATATTTTTTACCGAGTGCCCCACCCAGTCAAGCTACGAAGAATCATCGCATTTAAGTTTTTTCTCCTTCATACATATATATGTATAAAACAAACATTCATTTCATTTTAAATACATTCAAGAAAAAGAAAAGATTTTAACTTAAATTTCATTTTAACATTTCTTTTGATTTGCATAATTATCAAAAATTCAAATGATCGTTTGCAATTTTCATTTGCTTTGTTTTTTCAAGTGTTTAAATTCAAATTTCTAATTGTACATTTTCTTCCCCCCAAATCATTTCTCTAAATAAAAGGTGCCACATGAATTTGGAGAAAAAAATTCAATATTTTTAAAAATGTTTTTAACTTAAATTCAAAAAAATTCAAAATTATGAAAATTATGGTTGTATGAAATACCTGTCGTGCAGAAAACTACCCTAATGTACACAATGGCAAAATCAGCTGTTTGATTTTTTTCTTCTTACAGCTGTCAAAGTTTGTCTATTAATTTCAAAGTTGGTGGTTGAATCCTTATTTCCTGAAATACAAACATATGTCATTGCACTTATGTTTTAGTTAACATTTCGGTTTAAAGATTTTTATAATCAAATACTTATTTGAAGAATCTTGAATTTTTAAGAAAAAAAATTTAAATTATTTGGAAAATTTCCAAACTTCCTTACATTTTCATCAAGGTAAATTAAGAATAAGAATGCACAACTTTTTCTTTTAATTCGTCTCAAAATTATTATAAAATTTGCAAGACGAAAAGAAAGAATGCTCAATGCTTTAAGCGCTTTCAAAAAACTACAATCTTGGAACAGCCAAAATTTTAAAAAATTTTCAAAACTTCTTGCCATTTACCATGTTAAAGGATTAAGAGAAAGAATACACATTTTTTTCTGATGAATTCGCCTTCATTTCAAGAATAAAATCTATCTTGCTAAAAAATAAACTGCAGATTTTTAGAGTTTGTTTGTTCACATTTTTATATATGGATTTTGAACATGACTGATAGAAGAAATTAAAAATTTGCGCTTAAAGTTTCACCAATAGCATAATTTGTTACAAAAGTAATTTGAAATTAGTGAAAAAGCTCAAGCAAATAACACATTTCTAACTCTCAAATTCGATTTCATCTTAATAACAAAACATTGACATTAAGAAAGTTATTAATTCGCTCTTCGAAACTTAAATTTTCAACGAAAACAGGAACCATTTAAACAAAAAATATTCAAATTACCTACAAAAGTAATAGGGAATTTAAAAATTTTGTGAAAATTGATAACTCAAATTTAATAATTCAAATGTTTTTTGTAAGTAAGACATACATTTCAATTTTGATATTCTCGTCAACAATCATTCTAGAAAAAAATTGGAAGTGTAAATGAACAATAGGATATTCAAAATAGATAATGAGAAATTCGCTTTTAAATTCACAATATTTGATATTTAACACCTTTATTTTAAAAATGTAGTTAAGTTTGGCAAATGAAAGTTAAAATAAAGAAAAAAATATTTCATTTTTTTAAATCAGTTTTTAAATGCTTCACAAAAAAAAAAAAACTTGCCACAAAACTAGGCGTAAATGAAAAGGTGTGGTGAGGCCAATATATATGTATAAACAAAGATTAAGTATTAATCATTGAATCATTTCTATTTATAAAAAAATGAAGTTTATTAGCTAAGATATAGATAAAAAGCTGAACAATTCCAATGAATTCTAAGTTTTTAATACAAATTCCTGGAATTTCTAATAGTTTAAAAAAAAGTCTGGCAACATTTTGCAATAACTAAGCTTAAGCATAACAAGTGGTTGTATTTGTTAGTTGATCTACGATCATGCTTAATTATTTAGTAATTTCTTGTTGTTGTTGTTGTTGTTTGGTATATATTATTTTTTATCAAACTTTCTAAACGAATTAATTTTTTTTTTTTTTGCAAAATTGTGTGGCATGTATACATTAAACAAAAAAAGCAAAAAACAAATGACTAACTTATTAGTTTTAAAATGTATTTGTGGAGAACAACAAATATTTTATAGAGTAAAAAATTATTAGCTCGAAAGTAAAGACATTTAAAAAGATATCTAAAAAGGCTGTGCAAAAAAACGAAATGAAACAAAAAAAAACAATCATACAATGTTTGCCGTTTTTTTCTATGTAGTGGGGCACGTGTATCGTATTTTTTCTTGGTATAAGTGAGTAAATGCGAATCTTTATCTGTAGAAAATAAAAAAAAAAAATAAAACTGAAAAATATATTTCGAGACAGTATGTGCTCTTAAACAATATATAATAAAAAAAAAAACATGACTACCAACCCATACTGCTGCTTGGTAACAGCAGCTAAATTAAAAAGCAACATAGTATATAATGCCTCCACCTCGATTTTTTCTGGCTTTTCTTGAAAAAAAAAAACAACAATCTTACAGCATTCGCACGACAAGAGTGCAGCCAGGAGGAATTATTTCTATAATAATGAATAACAAATACATTTTCAAAAAAAAAAAAAAAACTGAACATATGTTTGTTTTTGGGGAGCAATACAACAAGCGAGATCACTGCTGCGTTCGTTCATACATTTTTTTTTCTTCTTTGAGCAAATACAAATTTAGAAAAAAACCAGGGTCATTTCTGGGTCTATACATAAAACATAAGCAATATAAAATAAAAATTTATATATGTATAAGTACATTTAAATGTAAGTACATAAAAATATAATGTAAATTATAAAAACAGGTTTCGAGTGAAGGCAAAAAAACCAAAAAAAAAAAGAAACGCAAAAAAAAGGTGTTGCTTTGTTAGCTTTTTTCAAAATTTTGCAAGTTTTGCAAAAATTTTCAAGCAAAAATGACGTCATATCCTTTTTTTTTTTTTTGCACAAAAATGTAAAACAAAAAAAAATTACTCACCAAAGTGGTAAGTTTAAAGTTTATTGGTTAGATTGTATGAGTGTATTCGCACACTAACTTGTTTGAAATTGTATAAAGTGAAATATAAAATAAACTCCGTAAAAGGCAGAAATGAAAGGAAGATTGAAGCAAAAAAATGCAAAAAAGAGAGAACTTGTTTCCATTACTAATACCACCATGTTAAGGTTTCGCACACATTTTCTTTTCATTCTTTCTTTCTTCTTTCTCTTTCATCGGAATCACAAAAACCAACAGTTAAGGAAAAAGTGTAAAAAAACCGATCAGTTAAATAATAGAATTATAGAGATGGCGAATAGTATAAAAGCTTTGATATGTTAATTTTTAATTATAATAATATTATTTTATTTAAAATGAAAATGTTTAAACCACAAAAAAGAATTAATTAGATAAAACTTAATATCATCAATACTAATAGAAATCCTGAGTTTAAAATAAGCCTTTCATTTTTGTATCTACTCAATAGCTTTCACTCATACAGTTAAACCTATGATCAACTAATACGCCTGCCTAGCAGATTTGTTGGTTTTTTAAGAAAATTCCATAATATCAAGAGATTTTTATACGCAAATTCTCATATATTACGAGTCCTAGTTAAGAAGCTTTATTCCAATGGGAGCCAGATTTAAGGATGTTTTCAACAAAACAATAACTGGAAATTACTCCTAAAGTCAACATTTAACTACCACTTTTATATCTTATTGAAATCGAGGGAATTTTGGATTAAAGAAGTTGGAATATAACTAATTTCTATAACTAGAAAAAAATTCTCCAGAAAACTTTAAAATATAATAATACTTAAACAACTGCAGTTTTATTTTAAGTAATAAAACTTCAAATATGGCATTTCTCACTAAAAATATACAACAACAAAGCGCTAAAATAAGTGAGTGGTGAGTAAGCAGCAGTCATTTGCTTAACGTAGCAGCTTAGCTAGAAACAAAATTTAGTCATACGTTTTTTTTTGGTGGAAGTAAAACAGAAAAAATTATATATTACAGATCATTAACCTTAAAACACAAAGTTTTTTTTTTACATGCTACGAATACAAGGTCATACAATACAAGGCAAATCGTGCAATAATGCACTCTCTTGCAGTCGGCTTTAATACATACTCTTTCTCACGAACACTTAACATCATTTTTTTGGTGGGTTTTCAAAAGAAGAACCAAAGAAAGAAACTGCACTTTAATCATGACGTTCGCTTTAAGTGTATAGAATGCAACTAACTTATAACCAAACAAAACCGAAGACAATTCAAACAGACAACTGGCACATGTAAAAATAATCATTGTATTTAATAATTTCAACTAAAATTAAATTTAAGACTTGCAACATTTGCCATTAGCCCAAGTCATAACATCAAACATTAACATTAACCATCAACATAAATTCATCTTATAGACAAATTATTTATTCTCTATTATTATTTTTTTAATTCTATGGTATATTACAGTAACTATTCCAAAAAACAATTATATATGTAAAAGTTATTAAACAAACAAAAAAATTATATATATAAAAAAACTGTCTAGCACTCTGCGCGCTAATCAGAGACCGGGGCTGAATATTTAAAAAACTGCAGTCAGGTACCTGAAGTAGCGCGCGAAGTTTTAGGCACTGACATCATAATAATTCATCATATCCCCATCATTTTAATTTTAATAATATAACAACAAAAAAATAAAATACCACATTCATGGTTATCATCATTTAACATCATATAATAACATTAATAACATAAAATTAATTATTCTAATGTAAAATATTTAATTACCAGCAAAATGTTTAATATTTAACAAATAATATTTGAAGAGCAAAATGAAAATGTACAAGTGTTGAAGAAAAATGATGTCCCATGTCTATTGTACTTCATCAGGTGCTCTGGTGCCTTGAAAACCCGGCACATGTTGAAGTACATTCAATATGAGACGAGTATCAACGTGAAATTTTGTATCCTGCTATTATAGCCAGCAATTTAATATAAAAATTTCTTATATTTCAAGAGAATTACTAAAAAGACATAATGAATAAATAAGGAAAATGAATGGAATTATATAGAAAATGTGCAACAACATAAAAGTGAATCTAAATAAAATTTAAGCAAAATATTATTAATTTAATAAAATGTAATTTATTTATAGTTGTCTTTAGTTTAGAAACAGATTACCAATCAACATGATGGCAAAACAACAAGAATGAAGGAAGGAATGCCTATGAATGGGGGAAGAAACTAATCTTAATGCTGAAAAATCAAACTTTACACAATAATTATTGTCCAAGAATTTGGCCCACAATTGGATTTCGTTCGCTCCAAATGTATATATTTCATTGAAAATTTGACACAACAACCATGCTGCTAAGATAGTTTTGGATTTTTTAATTAAGATTATAACGTTGCAGTTGCATTTATGTGGAATTTTCGCAACATTCCCAAAGGATTGACGTTCATTTGTAAACAATAATTGTTGGAGTAATTAACTATTCTTAAGATTAATATTTTAGAAGTGTGATTGCATTAAATATAAATTTTTTTCAAA
>JACGTJ010031809.1:0-11150 GCA_014858695.1 Chrysomya rufifacies | reverse complement strand
TCTAGTTCAGTTCTAGTTCAGTTCTACTTCAGTCAGTATAATAACAATTAATAAATTACAGTTTAAATTTAAATTTTCATAGAAAAAAATAATTTTCTTCTATTTTAACTATTTGTCTTAAACCATTCATTATTTTCAGCATAAATCTCTAATGTTTTTTATTAAACAGAAATTTTCATTTCAATGTAAATATAACAATTTAATTGCTTTTAATTAAATCATAAATAAATCCAACAAAATTTCCCAACATTTGTTAAAAGTTAAATATTTTATTATTTAAAAATTCTCTAATAATAGGGAAAATGAAAATAAAATGCCAAAAATATACTTATCTCTGTAAATAGAATTTCAATGTATGTTTGAATAAAATGTGTTTGTAGATTTATAGGATAAGAAAAGAATTTAACCACAAAACATCAACAATTTAAAATCTAAACAAATTTCCCCAGGGTAGACAATTATAAAGTTTTTGTTCCATTCATCTTGTCTAAGTAGTAGTGCCATTGTTGTGTCGTAGTTGTTGATGTAGCTGATGCTGCTGCTACTAGAGAGGATGTTTGCTGATGTTTCCACAATAAATAAATACTTCATTCAATTTTGCTAGAAAAACGATTTTCCAAAAACTAACCACAGAAAAGTATATAAATTTACTCGTTCTAGAATTATTCTTGGTGTGTATATAGAAGTTTTTTTTTTCTTTGAAAGGAGGGTTAAAATTTGAAAATTTTCTTAGTTGGTGTTAACTGCTTGAACAAAAGAGTTAACACACAAAATATATAGACACTTACAAATACACTTGCAAATATTGAAACTTAAATAAATACTCATCATGACACAATAGTGTGATGTTCCCAAAAATTGTTACAAATATTTTAACATAGAGTTGATTTTTTAAGAATTTAATTTAGGGGGAAAGTTTCTTTTTTTCTATTTAGTATTGTAATATAATGAAGTACTGTTTCAATATTAATAAGTAAGAATGCTTTAGTCGGTCCAGTTCGACTATACTTGATGCAAGGTGAAGTAATGAACTGTTCGTTTCGTTTTGTTTCGAAAAATCATTAAAGTTTTAAACCATATTCCGCACGGTACATTTGTATGGGGCTAGGTGAAATAATGAACCTATCATAGCCAATAGGTTTGCCCCCAGGGTCTAAATATTTATGTCTAATTTCAAGACGATGTCTTCAAATGTGCGATATGTAGAGATTTCATAAGCTTTATATCCAGATGGACGGACGGACGTTGTTAAACCTACTCTCTATGTTACAAGCATCTGCACAAACGCATTATAAAATCTTAACCTATGATTATTAAGGGAAAATAACGTATTTTCTTTGACTTGAATTGCTTCAGTATTTGGTTTTGGGGGCATTTCACCTACCCAAAATGCCCTCAGAATCGAACTTGGTAACCTAGATCGATAAAGTTTGACAGAATATTTCTCGTATAGTAAAATCTATTTACAAAAAGGAAAGCAATGAATCCAAATAATTTCATAATTCACCATTTTGTAACACTTGAGTATGAAACATGTAAAAGATAATCCACCATTAAATAATTAAGTAAAAAAGTTAGAATCCAAAACCAACATATTATTCGACCACATTCCATTTAAAATCAAATTAAAATAGATGGAATGTTTTTTTTTTTTATAATATCACATATATCTATTAACAAAGAGTTTAACCAAAAGGGGATATGGGCGTGGCTCGCTCCACATTAACATTCTTACTTAATTTTGTACATCAACAAAATCTTAGAAGTGCAGTACGAATTCCTAGCTTCTGTAAAAGTACTAGAAAGTACCAAATGCCAATTCAAACCAGCTTATAAGATATTTACATACACATACATATATAATTGCATACATACAACAAAAAATAATAACTAAACATTCAGCCAACCAAAAAGAAAAAAACCCAAACAATATACACTCTAACACTTTGATCCCAAAGGGCATCAGAAAACCCATTTACAACTATGAATTGTCTTGAACTTAAGAAAAGAGAAGAGTTTGCTGCTATTGTATAGAAATTTAAAAGTATTAGTGGCATTTATGTCTGCTGTAATATTTTTAATATATCCCAGTAGTTTTTCTTTTTAGATGACAATTACAATCGTTTTGAAAGTGAATTCCAATTTAGACTTAGTTATTAGGTCTCCTCTACGTATATGGTCATTTTACATATCTCTTTTGGATAAAAAATGGACAGTAGTTTTGAAGTATGTAATTCTATTTAACATCTAGTTGACACGTAATATATAATTGCCACATACTTACAAAAAAGAATAATAGGCTATGTTCTGGAACATGCCCATGTTTACATATTGTAAAGGAGTTTATCGCTTAAATAACTTATTGCACCTATACATTTTGGAATTAGATATATGGTCATCACTGTGTCATCACTAAAAGGAGCAATTGTCTACTTCCATGGTGATGACCGTGTTAAGGTAGATAGCTAGTAAAAGTTATGGCTACGGTTTACCAGTCTTCGACATATAGTCATAGAAAAGGCGTCGTGTATTATAACAAAACTGTGCTACGAAGATAAGATAAGACGTGCTATATGTCGCAATTTCTATAGTGCTACCAACAAGCAGATAGACAGACGATTATCGTTAGATCGACTTAGAATCTAACCAGGAGATTTTAATCAGTAGTTTCCATATTACCAAAACGATTCTGCTTACTTTCAATACCAAACTTTACATAAGGGAAATCTTTGTACTAAATTTGATCTTTATAGCTTCTTCGGTGCAATCTCTATCGTGCTACTAACAAACAAAGTCGAAGTTTGGATTTATGTGGGCACCTAACTTGACCGTCTCATCCCACAGTGGTCTTACCACCGGGTAAGTACAATGCTCTTACCATCGCCGCAAAGCATAACAGACTGTTGCTACTAGCAACAGACAAGACAAAAAGACAGTCAAATAGGCAAACATATAGGCAGGCAGATAGACAGACAAATAGTCAGGGAGACAGACAAATACAGAGACAGGCAATAGCCATCGACTTAGAATCTTAATTTTTTAACATTTATGTTAAAAAAATATTTAAAATAACCATTACCAAATTAATATTATTTTAAGAACTGTTGGGCTCACAGAAAATTATATATGTATTTAAAGGTCGTGTTTAAAAAAAAAATGCACATAAATATTTATATATAAAATATTCCTTATATTTTCTCCAAAGAAAAAAAAATCCTACAAGAAATGATAAACGAATATTCATGCATATTTTTATATTCACGTTTATATATTTCGTTATCTTGGAAAATCTTAGCAACAATATATTTGTGTGTGTGTCTGTGTTGTTGACTGAAAATCCTTATTAATATTTGTATGTGTGTATGAGCTTTTGTATATTAATGCATATACAAGTGTGGAAGAATTAAAGGATTTTCTATTTTGTGTGGTAGCACTTGAAAGTTTTGTGTTGTATAAATATTAAATAATATTGGGTTAAAAGTTTTTAAAGGTGAAACTATTACAAAAACGATTATATAATCTAATAACTTTTTTGTTTAAGTTTTAAGAAAAGAAAGAAAAAGAACTTAGACAGACGACACATAACATTTTGTGCAATATTTTGACTTGCAGGTAAATTTAAATTTAGAATGAATTAACAAAACTAATTTTATTCCTTAAAGATGTTGGTTTGTAAGCTTAAAGAAAATAATTCTGTGAAATGTGAATAAAGTGGGAAAAAATATGCTGGCACATAAAAACAGCTGTGGTATAAATTCAGCTCATAGGAATTCAACTTACGATGGTGCACTAAAGGAAAAATGACAATGCAAATTTGACAAGGGTTGTGTTCAAATTATAAAAGAAAAAAACTATTTATATCAAAACTATTTAAACATAATGACGTGGTTCAGTGGTAAGAGCGCAAAAAATTCTCAGCAAATATTATAGATTAAATTTTTGAATGCCTTTGAATTCCAAAAGACTATATGGTAGTCAATAGGCAAAAAACAAATACAACAAAACAAACAGATAATATTCGATTTAGTCGAATCTTTGTTACCCACCATAAGCAGGTTCTACTTTACAAGCAGAGGTTTCCTCTTGTACTTGTATATTTCCAGAAATAAAAGAGAAAATGAACAGATTCCGTATATTTTAATATAATCTAATATGGGAGGAAAAGTGTGAGATGCACCATCAATTTTTGTGTCCAAGATCCATCAATTTTTGTGTCCGTTCCAATATAATGTAATACAAATTTGTATTGCTACGCAATAGCAAAAATGGCCCATTTTATGGGGTTTTTGATCTATAACTTCCTTATTTATAAATTAATTCCACCAATACAAACAAATCCAACATAAGGGAAATATTTTTACCAAATCTTCCAATGCGAAATCTATCGTGCTTTCAGTAGATGGACAGATGGACGAATATGGATTTGGAATCTTAGCAGGACCTATAATATACATATATATGTTGGAGTTTTAGACGAATATTTTGGCAGTTCTTAAAAAAAAAAACAGAAAAAATAATATTTTGTTCTCAAATGAATCATATTTTGAAAATTATTATTTGTACAACATTTTTTTAAATCGGTTTATTTGCACACATTTTTTAAATAAAATCCTAAGATTTGATTTGATTTGATTTCAGCATATGCTTTGTGAAGTAAGACATCTCAAGTAGTGTATATATTTTATTCCTTTAAAGTAATATTCCCCTTATTTTTATACGATTTTTTTCGAAATTCCCTATTTTCTGCAACGTGTTTGCAATTAAGGCGAGGTAATGACGGCGATATGTTGAATCGCTACCAGATCTTAAACAATTAAGGCCAGTCAATATTGGCGATATGTAGAATCCATTGAGAGAGTGTGTGTATGGGAGAAATTGGCTTTCTATATAAATGTATTATAACAATCCTGTCTGGAAGTACGGCCAGCAAGTCTTGCACAAGAATCGTTTTATTAGTCCGCTGCTGATCTTAAACAAATACCGATAAGTTAAAACGGAAAATTTATAAACCAAACTGATTAATGGCAAAGACTTGTTGAGTCTTTATGCTCTATTGAGAGGAATGAAGAGCACATAGGAACGAACAGAAAATATGTAATAAGTAACAAATGTATTGAATACTTCAAACAGAAATATTTTATTAAATTTATGTTGAAATGGCTGCAAGAAAATGTTCAATTTGTATATTGTGGTGAAATAGTAAAAATTGCAAAACACAAAATGGCTTTGAAGCATTACAGTATTTTCAAAATAAATTTTATTATAAGTAAATAATTTTATAACAAATATACAAAGGAAAAGTCTAATGAAATACAACACAGTATTTCTTAGAAGAAATTCAGCAATTGTAATAAAAGATAGAAAGGAAGTCATGAAATAAATATAACGTCATTAATTATTAACTCATTAACTTTATCAAAAATCCTCGGGCATTTTCTAACTAAACATTTAATTAAACTATTTACTTAAAAATAAAATAAAAGTTTATATCTATTTTCTCTATTCACATCACAAATATCTTTACAACATGATTCATTCATTTAAATTTATATTCTAGAGAAAATTTAGTAGGCATTAATAAATTTTATTTAATTACTTAAAAACTTTCATCTTGCTTCTGACAAACATTAGAAGGCAAATATTTACAATTTAAATTTTGATGTTAACAAAATATTTGTGGGTTTTAAATACAAATCATCAAATGATTATTCAGCTATTGGCGTCAAATTCACTTTTACGCTTGAATTAATTTAAAGACCGCCATTACCGTCACCGCAATTATTGTCCGTCATTGTGATAAAGTTTTCTGGAAAAGTCATTTTTCTTTTATTATTCGATTTTTTTTTCTCTTTCTCTTTTCTAAAAGTTTTTTTTCTCTTTTTTTGTTATAGTGTTTAGTAATTACATTTTATATTATTTTTATTTAAATAATAAAACAAGGGTCGTTATAATAAAACACACACACACACAAACATACATATATATACAAAGATGCTTATAAGATAAAGAAATTTATTCAAATCTTTATCGTTAATGTTCTTCATTAAATTTTTAGTCTTTATTTTAAGAAGCTACTATTTAAAAAGTAGATATATTTTCTATGCTAATGAATTGGTTAGTAGCGTTAACGTTGGGCAGTTTTAGTAGCAAAAATACCCTTTTTAATCAGCCCCACAACTTTTTGTATTCCTTTTGAAACTTGCCTAGTATTTAACGCCTTTTTCTAAGAATGTTATTGGACAAGCACTTAAAACTTATTTCTTTCCGATAAACATAACTATGTAATTTTTAGAAACCAACATATTTGCAAATCAAACCATTCTAATTCATTCTCAAACTCCCCTTTTTGCTCTACACCACCACTTTCGGAGTCGATTTGTCGATGTCCTTCCGTCTGGCTGGACGTTCATGTAAATCTTGTGAACAAAGTGCATTTCGCAGTTTTTAAGATTTTGATGGAATTTTGCATAGATATTTGATTTGTCACAAGAACGATCCCTACTGGAAATGCTTAAGGTTGGACTATTATTACGAATAGCTCCCCTAGAAATTTCTTCTCAGAATAAGTAGTTTAATTCATTTAAAATTTTTTATATTTTAATGAAATTCAAAGGATTTGACTTAATTATGGATCTTAATTTAAGGACCAAATTTCTTTCAAATCTGTTTACTATCAAATGGATCCCTCGGGAATGGGGAATTCGCTTAAATATTCGTATTATTTATATAAATTCTGAAAATGTTAGTTGTTTATAAAAATTAACTAATGTGGCAAATTTCAAACTAATCGGTATTTCATTTCACCTAAGTCTATAAAATGTTTAATGTTTAAAAGTTTAATCTAACCGGTTTATGATTCCACTTAGAGCCCATACAAATATTCCCCGCAAATAAGGATTTAACCGCTCAAAGTGTGTGTAAAGTTGCATCTAATGTAATATTCGGTACAACTTAAGGAATTTTCGTAAAGATCATATCTCGTAAACTAGATTCTTCGAAACGAAAACATGATTTGACTGACTTTTGACTAAGATTTTATGAAGCATAAATGAGTTTGTCATTCCGTTTGTTACATATTAAAAAATTCGTCTATGATCCCAATATGTATGTGTATTCTGGGTCCTGGTAAGATTCTATGTTGACCTAGCGATGTCCGTCTGTTGAAAGCACAATAGAGATCGCACGGGATGAGTTAGGAAGGCCTTTCATTTACCTGCTTAATTAAGTGGCTTAATTTACTATATTTCAGTGAATTTTATATAATTGGTTGCTAAATTTTGTCTAATTAATACTTTTTTTTTTCAGTGTACAAAAAATAGTTATCATTTAAATAATATATCTTGATGGTGGGTATTAAAGATTCGGCCAAGCCTTATATAAAATTCTTACTTGTTTGTTTTGTGCTTATCTAACATCCTTAATGCGTAGCAAAAACAAAGATAATTTATTTTAAATAAATTTTAAATATGCACCAAAATTTTCCAAAAAAAAAAAATTTTTTTCTTATTTAGCATTTAACTAAGAAAATGAAAAACAGTTTTCTTTTCGACATTTTTTTTTATTCTGCCAAAACAGCAAAAACAAAAATTTTGTAAGAAAATTAAAGTTTTATCTTTTTCGACATTTTAAACTTTAACCATAATTCATTTGTGCATAAACATTTTTCTCTTGCTCGTTTTTTATTTTTTTCTTTTGGATTTCATGTGAAAATGTAACAGTTACGGAAAATGACATTTAAATTTCGCATATTTATGCCTTAAGTTTTACTTTTCTATGTGTATATATATTTATTTTTTGCTTTCACTTATTGTAACAACTAAAGAATTTAATGAGCGGATAAGGAAACAGGAAACAGTGATGACACTGTTAACGAAATTAAAAATTTTGTTGGTTACTTTTAGTACTTTCTTTGGCCAGGATGTGAAGGTGAAAAATTAAATAATAAATATTTACTTAACTTTTTTTTTTTTTTTGAACAATGGGACAAACTTGTGAAAGCAAAATTGAAAACGATTGGTGATCACACTGAAACTTATACGTTTTTGATTAAAAAAAAAAAACAAAAACAGAACCAGCAATCGCCCAACTGATCGGTAACTGCCTTTTAATAACCAACGGTTGGTAATCACACTGTAACTTACACGTTTTCAAATACAAAACTGAACTAGCAATCGCCTAACAGATCGCTAACTGCCTTTAAATGAACACTTCAAGCAAGTCTTTAGGTTATGACTCATATTCCTCCTCTTGATGATTTCATAAAGAATATAGTTGCTGAATTCGTCCTACATTTAAAAGAGTCAGGGCGAAATAAGACATGACCATATTGGACGTGATAGTGGTATGATAGCTTTGATAGATACAAGCTTGTTTTAGGAAACTGATTACTTATTTCAAGGATTAAATGAAATGAACAAGGATTCCATCTAGGGAGGAATGGGGTAATGTGTAGATTCTAGTGATTTCTTAATTCAAAATTTTCTCTTCGTTCTTCTTTCATTCATATAAGTTTACATAAACCAAGAGGTGTTGAATTCAAACATGGTTAAGTCAAAATATGTTCATTCATTTGCACTTATTCACTGTTGCCTAAAAGCCTCCATAAAGTGAAGTACAAAAGACTGATAAGAATTTGAAAGGATTAAGCTAATAAAAATTTCTAGGATCATCCTAACTGCGACAATATTTAGTTGTGGAAATCTAGTTTAGATGTTTCACAAAAATTTTCACCGTTTTGTACTGTACTGTAGAAACGTTTGTTAAAAAATGGGTTAAAATAATGTTCTGAGATACTGTTTTTCTTTATGCGGGTATCATTTGCCAAAGAAAATTTTCAAAATTTGTATATTTTATTCATTTTTATAAGTTAAATTTTGATAATAATCTAACAATCAAAAAAATTTATGTATACTTTACTTGGGCTCTGCGCAAAATTTTAGAACAAAAGCTTTAAACTGTGATTTACGACATTAGTTTACATGTACAGCCGATTTAATAAAGTCCAAACGGGCATCGTAAAATAGGCTCAGAAACAGGTTCTAAGCCTAATGGTATACTTGAAGGTGCATATTTGGGTATTTATATTCTGTTCTCCAATGGTGGTGTAGGGTATAAATGGTAGGGTATATTAGTAGACAGATCAATGAACAAGCATGATGTAAGCTTCATCCTCGGGCAATAGAATAATCTGTGCAATTTTAATAGAATAATCTGTGCAATTTTAAGGTAAAATTTTAAAACTTTAACAGCATTAGCTTACATTTGTCCCCACCTATGGTGATGTAGGGTATATAAAGTAGCTCAACAGTAAACAAATCGATGAAAACGGACGATTTTTGCTACTAAATTCGCTCAATGTTTAGGTTGAAATCCTGTAGCAACAAAAAAGAAACTTCACCTTAAGTTCACAGCAACATAGAAGGATTCATGATTTTATTTTTGAAAAAAGTTATTGGTATGAAATTAACGTGTTAATAAAACATTTTTAGTATTCAATTAGAAAATAAATACCCTAACCTACCAACTCTTTCTATTAACCCATTTTCTTAAGCTTTCATTTTCGCATTAGTAGCATTAACAAGCTATATCATACGAATTATACGCATAAATTTAAAGTTTTATATATAAATGTGTTAGAAATATTCTCTGATTATATCCTAAATTTACCCCTTAAAAGACCCTTAAGATTAATGGCATACCATTTCTCTTTTTCTTCAGCAGCTGATCAGATTATTTGACAATTTTTCTACTTCACAATTATTTTCGATAACACTTTTTAAGACATTTTGTAATTTAAACAATGAAGTAATCATCTGTTAAGATCACAATCGCTATTTCCGGACAAAAACAAACATGGCAAAATATTTTTCTTTAACAACTTAAGCTACAAATATAATTAACAACACGCAATATCTGTACATTTTTTTTCATGAAACCCAAAGAAATAAAGGAAAAAAAGTGTAAAAGAAATAAAATTACAACCGGAATTCAAAAAAAGAACAAATGTTATAAAAAAAACAACAGGAACAACAACAAGAAGATTACAATTTATCACAACTGTTGGCCCTTGCCTTATTTCTGTTTATACTCTTCTCTATGTTTTTAAATACAATTCCGGGCGTATATTCTTACCAGAAAATATATGTATAAAAAAAATGATTATTTAACAAATAACAAAGTGTGTTAATGGTTGTGCTCTTGTATTAAACATTAAATGGCCAAAGTCGTTAACTTTTTGGAACCGTTAAGAGAAATAAAAATAGAGAGAAAATAAAACAGCAACCAGCCGTTTTTTTGTTTTGGTTTATTTCATTTTATATAAAAAATTGTTAATAAACATGAAATACCTACAAAACAATTTTACAAAGATTGTTCTTACCACTACTTACTTTTAGCCAGAGTTTTTTGTTACGCAAAACCCAAAAAGTGAATATTAAAAGTTCAAATAAGCGGTAGGAGACGTTCGTAAAAAAAAAGAATACAGAAATCAACTTAAAATGAAATAAAACAAAAACAACATTAAATTTGTGGTTTTTGAATAGAAATCTTAAGTTGTTTGTGTTCATTTTCTACGAATAAAATAAAAGTACAGAAAGTAAATTATGTTGGTATTTAAAACTATATTAAAGAAATATAATGTATATTTAAAGAGAAGGACTTAAAAAGGAGAGAGAGAAAAAGGATCTTAATAAAATTGCTACAAATCTAAATTATTTGGAAGAATCAAGTGCAGTGTGGTAATATTTTATGATTAATATTAAATAAGCCCAAGATAAATATAAAAAAATAATTCTAAGAAATATACATTATATAGACGATAGCACTTTCAGAAGAATTTTGTTCTTTCATTTTGTAAACAAATGATAGCAGAAATAATACCACACAAATGTTCGTTTGTTCAAACCCACCAGAACGCTAGAGCTTACCTTAGGCTCACTCTCTTGGTTTGATAGCGTTAGAATTATAAGTTTTGAAAGTGGCTGAAACATCAACAACTTTTACGTTCTTTAATCAAAAGTATAGAAATATGGCACACATATTAAATACAATTATGGTACCGAAGTTCTCACAAGATTGGTTCGGTTCCAGTTCAATTATAGACTTGTTTTAGTTCAGTTCTAGTTCAGTTCTAGTTCAGTTCTAGTTCAGTT
>JACGTJ010031737.1:0-10221 GCA_014858695.1 Chrysomya rufifacies | reverse complement strand
AAAACTTTAAATTATTTGTGTTTCGCTTCTCTGTTGCGAATAATTCAAATAATATTTCAACACACAAAAATCGCTAAAATTTTTTCATTAGCTGTCATGGTTTCTATTAAGATTTTTTGACAAATTGTTATATTAGATTTTTTATAATAAAAATCTATTTCATTTGAAATTTATTTACTTGACTTTTTAGCGAAACAAATTTTACATATGAATAGCCTTTAATATTTCCCCTCTATGTTCTGGAATTCAACCATTTGGTTAAAAATTATACTTAAGCCTAGTGGCAAACTAAATAACTAATATACCACAGATATTTATAACATCTTTAAGTATATGTGATGTCATTTGGTTTAACACAACTGTACTATTGCTATTGTCGATGCCAATGTTTAAAGAACATTTTGGTGCAACAATTTATGGCATGCCACATAAATCGACTTAATGAGCTTTCGAAAATATAGCAACTTTTTCATATTTTCATATTCTCAGCCTCTCATTCTCTATCTCTAAAATTACTACAATGATATATGAATGTATTTCAAAAAGGAATATATACTGTTGTTTTTGTGTTTTCTACAAAACTTGCGACTGTATTTGTATCGTTAAGGGTCTGAACTCTTTGATGCTGTATGTTGAAAGACTATAATGATCATATGAGTAAATTTTTATGTTCTTTTATAATAACATTTTTGTGTATATTTTTGGGCTGTTTTATGGTAAATGAAAATTGTTTCACAAAATTTAATATTAACGCTGCGATTTTTTTTTTCTTCTTCTTTAAACAGAACCAATGATAATAACAGTTATTTATAGTATTTCGTTCTAAAACACATTTTTGTTATAACCAAAAAATATGGCTATAAACATAGACCATATACACTACCATAGTTGGTTGAATGGTATATGTGTATGTATTAAAATGAATATTTATGCAAAATGGAAAAATAGTATCAAATACCAGAGAAAATAAATTGCTGTAATTTTTTGTGTGAAACTATTAAAGAATCTCAAATAATATAATTTATTTATGTTTCATAAGTTAAAGTGATTTAAGAAAGTTTTATTTATTATTCTTTATTTGTGTGACTCATCTTCTGTTTCTATTATATTTACAATGTGCTCTCCGGTTATAGTAGAACTTGCTGTGGACAATATTTCCCAATCATCTGCAACAGAAGATTGTGTGGATACACTTCTGGCAGAGCCAAAAGGAGAAGTGGCTTTCGATTCCATTAAGGGTACGGATTCATTGTTATTGAAAGTATTGGATTCAATAGTGGTTGACTTTGTCTCTGATGCAATTTCAACAGTTTGAGTGCATTTTGATAACTTGTTTGCTGTTGGAGGCAAATTCAAAGCAGGCGACAAACTTTTGGCTTCCTGTTTTTGATCAACATTCATTATATCATCTTTCATTGCAGAAAATTCTTTATTTACATCAAGAAACTCATTAAGGTTGGAATATCTTGAAGTTTCTTCTACTAACTCAGGCGCAGATTTTCGTTTCATTTCCCTTGTTATCATAGAACATTTTTCGCTTAACTCTTGTTTTTGATTATCAAAATTTATTAAACTCACTTCTTCTTCTTTCAATGAGTTCGATTGTATATTTGGTTTGGTATATTCCATAGATATTATGGGCGTTAAAATATGTTTTTCATTAACTTGTTTCATATTCAAAATTTCAATATTTTCATAATTCTCTGTAGAAACCATTTCATAATTGTATTCCGCTATGGGCGCAGGATTTTCATGGTCATCTGAGAGAATACGAAAGTTTGGACCAAAATAACGTCCTAAATAATCATTCATTCGTTGCAGGCGTTGTTGTTGACGTTCAATGCGCAACCGTTCGAAAGGATCGGAATCGGAATCTGTTTATATATACTAAACATTTATATATCTATATATCTTCCTATTCCCTAAACAATAAACTTACCACTTTCACACAAACCCTCTTCTTCCTCCATTTGTTCATCATCATCTTCTTCATTATTTAACAAGTCTTGTTCCTCCATGTCTTCAAACATTTCTTCGCTCTCTTCAAATACTGTTTCCAAATTAGGCCTAGAACAAAAGTTTTCATTTTCCGAATAACTTTCAATTACGTCGGATGGTATAAAGGAAGTAATACGTTCTATAGTTTCAATCTCTGAAATGGATTGTAAACTATTTTCCTCATCTATTTGAACGCTGCCAATATCCCCATGCTTTAAATTAAAAAAGCGTTGAAAAGCTTCATTAAATCTTTGGCTGCGTTGATTTAATATACTCTGTATAGAAATCTCATGTTTTCCATTCGTTGCCAAAGAATTCTAGAATTTTTAAGGACTTAATAAAGCTAGTAACTTTCCAAATAAGTAAGCACTTACAGAAGCAGATGCAACGACATGCTTAGGTGTCACTTCTAAATCATATTTTGCAGTGGAAGGTTCTGGGGGTTGTTCCCGTTTGGCATCTGTTTCGTAGGGCAGTTCATTGGGATAAACCTCATCCCAATATTGATCCTTAATCAATTCAGGATGTTCATGATGCATTTCATCAACAATAAGATAGGAAACTTGTAAATTACGGTCTATCATCCAATTAACCTTTGAATGTAAGTGGTATCATCCATAGTTATCAGAATATGCAAATATAAAAAATATTACCTCAAAATCATCATCATCTTCCCCAAAAGGATTAATTAAAGTTTCAGCAACTTTTAACCAACCCATATAAAAGAAAAACTGCAAAGTAATAAATACTGGAGAATAAAAATCCAAAGCTTCATAAGTATTTCTTTTACTTTCTGTCCATTGATGACCCAATAAGCTACACACGAAGAACGAATACACCGCTATAGTTACTACTTGTGTATAAACCAAAGGAATACTTATGAAATCATAATACATCAAAGTGCCGCAAAGGCCACGAAAAAGATTTAGCTCATCTATTATGGTCTTAACAGCAAAATCATCTCTTATATGACCCTCCCGTCGAGCTCTGGTTATAATACTTGCAGCCCATACTATAGGCATCCAATGTTTAGGATATTTAGGAAAAGAATCATCCATAGACTCTATAATTTGCTTTTCGTTTTCCAGCAATAGACCAGCATCTACCAAATGTTTTAGTTTGGGAAAACGTTTTTTAACACACGGTGATATCATGGTGAAAACAATGGTAAGACACAAACAAACATAGCGCATGACAGTGCGACGCATAACACGACTAGCCTCATCAGCACCATGAACATGAGCACTAACAAATACAGCTATAGAGTCTGGCCAGGGTATAGTGGTGTATTGTTCCCACCAGCGAGTCATTACCAGACTAACATAAAAGCCCAATACAAATGATAAAGGTATAAGACTAGTGCAACTGGCACAATAGTACACTATACTCTCGAAGGTTCTGATTTTAAAGAAATATTTAAGATATTTATTACAACTTTATTTAAGTTAACCAACCTTTTAGAATTGTTGTCTAAGAGATATAGGTAAATCATATTAATACAATAGTAGAGGAATAGGTACAGAATTAAATCCATCCAAATAAGTTTGTAAATACTTCCTCTCCATCTTTTTAAAAAAGAAGCCGTTAAGCTTTGTTATTTTGTATTATTATTTTATTGCTCACCTGGCCAAAAGTTTTATAAAACAACCAAATCTTTTACAAGTTGCAACTTCTGCTGTATAAGTAACGGTCATTGTATAAAATTAATTTTACAATTTACAAATGAAGTCAATATTTTATTAAACAAAATTAAAAATATTGACAACAAATTCAAAATTAATTATTTGAAAAATAAAAAAAGAAAAATCAATAACTTTTTTAACAATTTTAGATAACTAGAAGAAATTCTCTAAATTTCCTTTTTGGTTTCATTCGCATGTTTAGTAGATGCCTTAGAAGATGAACTTGTTTGTGACTTTTCATTTGTAGATTTCCTAGAATCTTTTGATGATAAGCTTCTGAGTTCCTCTTTGCCTTCTGCTGTAGCTTTAACATTAAATTTTGAAATTTGTCTTAACATTCTTTCTTGCTGACGTTGTTTCTTTAACTTTTCGAAATCATCCTCCTTCTCTTCCTCCTCATGTTCTTCTTCGTCTACATTTTCACTTGAATTGATTTGATAGCTTTCTTTGGCATAAGACTTGTCACTACTTATCGGAATTAACTTAATAAATTTAGTTTCTTTTAATGTGTGTTTACTATCCGTGTCCGAAATATCCGATATTCTAACATTTGATGTTTCCAATTCATTTGTTTTTTGGGCATCTGTGTGAACACAGTGTTTTGAAAAGCATCGCGAAATAGATTGCTGTTAAGTGCAAATAGTTTTTTTTTTTTTAATTTGACTATAATTCCTTTCAATAATAAAAATTACCAATATTCCCACTCTGCTAGAGGCTTTCTCTCCCATATGCTTACCCAGTTCAGCAGTAGAATGTATAGGAGGTTTTCCAGCATCCATTTTTAAATTAAAATTCATTTCATATGATTTTATTGTAGGAAAAACTTCGTCCCAATATTGATCCTTTATGAGTTCAGGATGTTCATTATGCATTTCATCGACAATTAGATAGGAAACTTGCAAATTACGATCAATTAACCAATTCATCTTCACAAAAAAATAAGGAAAATACAAAAAACTGATTTACATTTAACCGAAATAAAAGTTCACCTCAAAATCATCGTCGTCATCACCAAAAGGACATATTAATGATTCTGCCACCTTAAACCAACCCATAAAAAACATATACTCCAAAACCGTAATGAAGGGAAAAAAATATTCCACCATATTCATTACTCCTTCAGTATCCGTCTCTCCAGTCCATTGATGACCAAACAGAGAAGTAAGAAAATATGAGTACACAGCTATGGTCACTACTTGTGTGTATACCAAAGGAATGCTTATGGTATCATAAAATAGCAACACCATACATTTGCCCCGTACACCGTTTAAAGAATCAATAAGAGTTTTTAACGACGAATCATCTCGTATGCGACCTTCTTTACGAGCTCTTGTTACAATACTGGCAGCCCATACTATAGGCATCCAATGTTTAGGATATTTGGCAAATTTCTCATTGATATTTTTTAAAATCAACTTCTCATTTTCAACCAACAAGCCAGCATCTACCAAATGTTCCAGAGTGGGAAAGCGTTTTTTTACACGTGGCGAATTCATTGTTAAAACCATGGTCAAACTTAAACAAACATAACGCATAATGGTGCGACGCATTTTACGACCATTCTCATCTTGGCCTCTAATCAAAGAAGATACATAGACTGCCGTACTGTCTGGCCAAGGCAAAGTCATGTATTGTTCCCACCAACGTTTAATAACTATAGACACATAAAAACCCAAAACAAACATCAAAGGTATTAAAGCCGAACTGTTATTACAATATTTAACAAAGACTTCAAAGTTTCTAAATGTTAGAAATGAAAATGGAACAAATAGGATTTTCATTGACTTAATTTGATAGCTAGAAAAACATACTTCTTTTGTTGCTCATTCAAAAGAAAACGATAAATGGCATTTATGCAATAATATATAGCAATATAAATCAAAATATCCAACCAAATAAGCTTATAAATGCTAGCTCTCCATCTGCGAAAGAAAGAATTTGTAATAAAACTGAAAAAGAAATTTTGGAAAACTTATTTTCTCTCCTACCTCAGCAAAAGTTTAGGAAAACAACCAAACCCTTTAGTATTGGCAACTTCTGCGGTATAAGAAACTGTCATTCTTTAATAAATTTCCGCCAACAATTTTAACAAAATGTTTATTTTAAAATTATTAAAGTTTTCAACAAAAATACATTATTTTCAAAGCTAATTAAAGTCGCTCATGTGTTTGTTTTAGCTGTTGTTGTTAGTAATTATTTAAATTACATCATTTGTGTGTATATATTTAGCTTCCGCATATTAAAAAAACAAAAAAACCACCAGACATTCATGTAGAAATAACTACATACAATTCCACAACATAAGACAGTCGGGCAGAAAGCAAGCAGACTAGTTGTTTGTATGTTTGTTTGGTTGGTTGAATGGCAAACACACAGGTGTAACATTATGCGGTTTTAACTTCTTTTAAGTTCCTTCAACAATTCTTTTTTCTAAACCCTTCTCTAGTCCCATTTAATAGACATATAGGTAGGACGTTTGTAAATGTTTTATAGTTGTAGCGAATGAAATATATTAATATGAAGCATTATGAATGCTACATTATTTGTCTGGCAAATTAAATGTTTTTAATATCAGGTAAATATGGTTACATACAGCATTTTGTTTCTATAAATTTTCTTCTTCATAAAAGCCACAACAAAAATTAATTTGGTTTTTCGTTTTACATAAATGCATGTTTAGTAGGGTAGTATCAAAAATAAATATTATAATTATGGGTTTTGAACCATACTGAAGCTTTGCCATATATCCAATAAATATGAATATTTTAGACATTTAAGTAATCGATATATATGTCAACATCGAAATATATATGAAAGAATAGCGTTAATGACTGACTGATTTATAATGGTATAATCTAAACACCTGTAAATTGGAGTGTGGTAAATAGATCCGATGATATATTTAGGGGTTAAAAAAGTACAAAAATCGGTCGTTTTATATCTCCAAGGCTAAGAAAGACTCAAGTTAAATTTTGCACCTTTTGGAATTCCTATAAAAAAGGTACATGTGTGGTACTTTTTTGGAATTCTACCACTTTTGGGGTAACTTTTTTGATATCTCATGTAACTTTGCAATATATAATCATAGAAATTAGATATACAATGCTTTTGAGTCTTTAGAGAAATATTTGAAATATAAGCAAGATCGGTACTTTTTTCGAAATTTTAGGAAATAATAATCAGATTCAATTATGGTATTTTTCAATATAACATTAATAAGTTTAATCATAAGATATCGATGCTATATATTTAACTTGAACACCTTAATATCTACAAGTATTTATGTAGTTAAACAAACTCATATGAGTGTACTTTAATACATCTCTGCATTAGTGTAAATGTGTACATGCTTATATGTAGTGGTATCAAATTTTACTATTTTTACAACAAACCACGTGATTCTGCCACAAGCATGCAAGTGTTGAGACGAAATACAAAAATAAAATTCAAAAACACTATAAGAAATGAAAAAAATAAGAAGGGGATTTGTTTTTCCGTTGTATTTAGTTTAGCTATAGTTTACATTTACATTCAAACAGATATACATATTTTTATACACCTATCTCGACTAGGAGAATATGTACATTTATTTAAATTATTATAATTATTGTTTAAAAAGTACGTATCTACATGGAGAACATTAAATAATTGCAGAGAAAAGTTATTATTGTCAGAAAAAGTTAAATAATTAAAATAAATTTCTTTTTATTATGTAAACAACTATTGGATGGGGGTGAAAGTTAAGGAGGAATATAAATATTTGTTTATGTATTGTTTGGAAAAAGTTAAACTCATATTTTTTTAAATATATGAATTAAACTTTTGAATTAACATTTAGGTAGAAGAAATGTATTTATAACTCATATGTAAAATTGATGTAATTAAAGATCGACTCTTAGGGTTTTGAACCATAACGAGAAATTCAAAGAAGTCTATTTATTAGTTCATGTAAGTTTATAATCAAACATCACATCACAATTTCAAGGTTATCTTAGTGTTATTAACCATTAACTAATATTTGTCATAAAGTTTGAAAAGATTCCCTCAAGCAGCCATACAAATAACCACTTTGAATCTTATTTTAAAGAAAATATATTACAATAGAATATATTAATGAAATTCGAGTCTGCTTTTAACCACAAATACATAAAATTCACCAGATACAGACCTATTTCACATAAAATTTTACCTACCGGAATAAAATTATAAACGTTAAAAACGCTGAAATGTTGCAAATGAAATTTGCTACGACTTTATTTTATATAAACCCCAACTTATGTAACAAAATTCTCTATAATCATGTTACCAATTCAAATGTTGCCCTTACAAATAGTGTCTAAGAATGACAATTTGTCCGTTTTTTGCCATATATAATGACAATATGAAATGAATGAAAATATTTTACAATCTTACCGAAAAAAATTGTTGTTTACATCCTAATACTACACCCTCCAGATAAGAAAGTATATACACAAAAAGCTAGCATGACTAATTAGAGGAAATGTGTTACAACTAACCACTAGATGTTGTAGCAACGAAAGATACCAAGGGTATTTTGTTTTAATGTGGTGTCAATACAACACCAATAATTTTTGAATCCACCAATTCATGTGTTCACTTTGTGAACAATATCTGTTTCAATCGGACACCATTTCAATTCTGATTTGCCACGTGTGTAGTACATTATTGATGTTAATCACGTAAGTGTACATTTCTTATCTATGTGTCTCTTTCGAACGTATCTCGCTAGACTATTGCTGAAACAATAGAGTTCATCTCTCATTCCGTTTGAGGAAAGAAATTTTTCGTTTTCAAAGGTAAATTTCAAATGTCAAGCTAAGCAGAATGTAATGTAAATTCATAGAAATTGTGTTATAAACTTAATCTTGAGAATTAGAAATTTATAAGTGAATTGATTATGAAAATTTCTATTGCAGTTTTATTTTGTATAATTTATTGATCTTTAAACAATTACTTGTCCCTTACATGGAAATAAAAATAAGCAATATTTACTCAACATTATAATTTTATTCATTTAATATACGTATGTCAAACTTTTATTAATAAATTTGCTTAGTATAAAAATTTCTTGAAAAGATCAAACCCTATAAAAGACATTATTATTTATTTTATTATACTACTAACGAAACTATTAACAGTCTACTGTAATGTCTTGTGGTTTTACCATACATAATGTAGATTTATTTGCATTTCCTTTTAAGGATTTATATAACCATTTTACATACCTACACATACACATAACAATACTATTAAATTGTAGGTATAAGTATAAGTTAGTATTTGTTGTAATATATAAATTACTCATGCCCAAAGTTAATTGACAAAAACCGCAATTGATAAAGAGGAGTGAGTAATTGAGATTTTGTATTATTTAAGAGAATACGTAAATAATGTACACTGAACGAATGAACTGTAGCAAGAAAGACAGAAAAAAAGAAGAAAGGTGTAGGTTGTATACATAAAATCTAAGCATATTAAATAGAAATCCTTTTTATGTTTTAAAATCTTAAAAGAAATATTGTAAAATAATGAAAATAACAAAAAGTCGTTACTAAATTAATTATATAGCCTGTCATCATTAATTTTCATTTATTTAAAGAAATTAAACAGTTGGTTTAAACTATTGGGTTCCAATTTTATAGCCTGTCTCATTTGTTTTTGAGTTAAGTAATGGTAACCTATAGGAGCTTCCTAATTTTTTATATATATTTTTTCTTCTCATTTGTAGCTGCTATTGTTTTCAAAGCTAAGAAAGAAAATGTCACATTTAGTAGCCATTTGTAAATTGTTCATTAGTTGGTCTTAAGTGACATTTAGAAAAGTTTTATTACATTTTCCTTGGCTTTTTTTTTCTTCTTCTTCTTCTTTGCCATATTTATTCCATCGAATCGCATTGTGAAATTAACTTAACGGTTTCTTATGCAAATTAATATTGACACAATTGTTGAACATGAAAAACAATAAGCAGTTTTTCTTTTCTTTACAACAAAAATGAAATCCTCTATACAAAAAAAGTTATTGAGAAACAAAAACAAAAAAAAAAAAAGAGTAAGAATGCCAACAAAATGTGTCAATATTCATTAAGGATTCGTTACGTTTTTGCACAATAAATTCTTCTAATAATGAATTGAATAATTGAAATGTATTAAGAAAATTGAAATTAATTTCAATTTACATTTCAGTTTTGTTGTTGTTTTTTCTTTGTTATTGTTGTGTTACACAAAAAGCAATATGATAATTTTATTATTTACATAGAAATTGATAAATTTACTTAAGTTGAAGTTTTGGGATTTGATGTAATAAAACAAAAAAACGAAAATGAAAATGAAAATGATATTTAATAAGATAATAAAGTAAATCACATGTTTAAACATAAAGTTATTTACTAACGAAAAATGCTTTTACAAATTCAAGTTGTTGTGAAATTAACTAACTCCCTTTATAAAGGTTTTCATATATTTATGAAACATAAATTGTAATGCTATATTTTTGAGCAAAATAATTTGTTTGAAATTTTTCA
>JACGTJ010031469.1:0-10677 GCA_014858695.1 Chrysomya rufifacies | reverse complement strand
CAAATTGCCAAAAATTACAAGAAATTGTTATATATTTGTTGTCCTTTTTTGATTAGATCATAAAATTCTTTTCGAAAGAAAATCTCAGTATTAAAATGTTATTACTTTTAATATAAAACAAGTCTACAAAAAGGATAAGGAAAAAAAAGGGTAAGAAAACCACACAATAAAAACTGTACAAAAAGGATTTTAAAAATCAAAGTTTTACAAGAACAAAAATTGTATAGTTGTGGCAAGCAAGAAATTGCAGTAATAAAAATTTTAAAATGGCAAAGATATTTTTACGCCTGAAAATGTATACATTTTTTAAATGTATCTATTACTATCTTCTAATAGAAAATACTACTCCTCTTAAATTATAAAATGTGTACACATTTATGCATAATTAAAATAATATAACGGTCAATTGTACTTTATTCCTTTGAACCCAGTAACAACCATAAACTTATTTGTCCTTTTAGCAGAGCTGTATAAATTTTAAACAAATTCAACTTCAAATCCTTGTTGTAACATGACGTTATGGATTTTAGGGATTTTTGTTTTTTTTTTTTCATTTAAAATAACATTTTATACTTTATGCTCTTCCTGTAAATCTAATAATCATAGTATGTCCTTTTGTTCACATTTTATGTTCAAATATATATTTAGTATATTTGGTATTAGAGGGATATTATGAACAATGTTCTAAAACCATAAATGTAACAAAAATTAAATTAAAAATGATTATTTGTTTTAAGTATTTTAGTAAAACAAGTAAATTTAATGACTTAATGTATTTTGCGTTGTTTTTATTTTACAAATAATTTTCATGTCCTGGCTATTAGGGAATAATTTTGTTATTTTGTAGATGAAAATGTATATTGGAATAAGTTATATTTTAGCTTTTGTAATGAATTTAATAAAATAAATTCTAATCTATAATCCTATAAATTGCTTACCATAATTCGTAATCGCTATTCTCCCCCTTCCAATATCTTCCATTCATGTTCAAAATTTTGCTTCTGACATAAAATATTGGTCTTGTACTAAGAAAATATTTAACAAAATATACTATTTTATTTAAAAATATTGAAATTCTTATAATTTTTGTTTAAAACCAAACTGAAATAACGATCTATTGTATCATTTATCCATTATTAATTTGAACAAGTAAGAATGTTATATTCGGCTTGGCCGAATCTTTAATACCTACCATCAGAATATATTTAAGTATATTTAATATAATTTTTGTTCAAAGCATCGAAAATTTAATCGGAAAGACGGACGGACATCGCTAGATCGACTTAGAATCTTACCAGGACCCAGAATATATCAACATGTTGGGGCCTTAGACGAATATTTCAACATGTTACAAACGGAATGACAAACCCAAAATACCCAAATCCCAGACAATAATTTCCGAGAATTATTCAACACAATTGAATTTCCCGAAAAAAAAAACTCTCATAGGAGTCAAAAACAATACAATTACCCAATGAAATAGCTCCATCATATGGAAAGGGCCAAAATTAAGATTTTTTAGATTAAAACATGCAATAATTTAATTAAAGGTCAACTTTGACTTTCCCAGGGGAATAAACGCAAGAAAACTAAAGGCCAACTTTGGCGTAAACTGTTTGCTCTAAACAAGGTTTTGAAAATCTAACAAACAATTAAAATTGACCTTACCAATATTCCACACTCTTTGTAATAAAATTTCAAATTAAACATTTCACATTATAATGATAGATGTTGAAGATTACAACAAGATTCGAATTTGGACTGTTCATATTGGAACATTTTTAAAATAAGCATTGAAAACAAAGATGCCATCAATTTAAAAGCAATAACTAATATAACAAAGTTTCCTAATTTTTTAAATACTCCAGCGGAAGTAGAAAAGCATTTAAAGTCTACAAAAAAATTTTGAAATTTTTTTAATAGTATATGATATTCAATTTGTTCCAATTCAATTATTAATATATTTCCTAAATAAAATTTTAATTCATAACTTCCCAAAGGCCATAAATTTCCAAAATTTTTTTAATAACCAAATAATTGTTTCTTGAAAAAAAAACTAAAAAATAAAAAAATGAAATAATTTAAAATAAAAATTGTAAAACATTTCTATAGCCAAAGGACAAAATACCTTTATAAATTTATATACATATACACACATACATACAAGTTAATGTAATTACCAAATGTTTAGGCGCCAAATATTTTTATATAAAATTTCATACAAACGCACAAAAAACACAATCAGTCGTCCTCGAAATTGATAGAAAAAAAGAATGTGAAAAAAAAACTAAACTAAAATATTTATAAAAATTCATCAGCGTAACAAACTGTTCAACTATAACAATTTTTATGATTTTTCCGGGCGAGAGGTCACTTTTTCTATTTTTATTTTAGTTTTTTATGTATTTTACAACACTTACACACACACACATATTAACATACATACACACAATTATTGAGAAACAATAATAATAATATTTTTTTTTTGGCCCAAAGGAAATCGACAAGCCACCATTGATGTTTGTCAAAATTGAAATGGCGTAACTTCCGTTTCATTTCTCTTTATTTATCTCTCTTTCACTCTCTCTTTCTCTCATATAAATATTACTTTAAAGGCATTCATTCTCTGTAAACTGATAATTTATTGTTATTCAACATTTTTGGTAGGCGACAATGTATATTATTGTTTGTTGCTACTTTTATGTTTAATAAAAAAATGGAAATTTTAAATTTATATTTTTATTTTACCATTTTTTGTTTGGCAGATTTTTTTGTAAGCCATGTGTAACTGAAACTGCTTTGTTATATGTGTAACATGATGTTTTAAAATAAAATGTATTTTTTTTTCTTTCTCTCTGTATGGTATTTACAAATTTGCAAATCTGAAACATTGATTTATTTAGGTAAAAAATAAAAAAATCTAACATGTTAAATTATTCCATTGATAACGAATAAAATCTACTCTAAACTAAAATAAAATATTAACAATCAATAGTTCAGACATGTAGACTAATATGACGATAAGAGTTTTAAATACAAGTCTTTCATATATTGGATGGTTTTCCATGGGAGCTATAGTGGAATAGGAAGCAATTGAACATAACTTATAGTTTTTTCATAAGGTTAATACAAAAAGTTTAACAATATACTTTTCTATTTGATTGGTAATACACTTAAATCCCAATTTCATAGCTCATTAGTAAAACTTTGGAGCAACCAATTTCTATCTGATAACTGTTATTTAATCGAAATGTGAATGAAATGTTGTACGGAAATTATAGAAAAATGTGAATAGAATTCTTCCTTCAAAAAATTCAATGTTCGTTAAATATGTATCAAATGGATAATAAATAGGAGTCAAATTGAGCACGATATTGTGATGTTCCTATTTCTACTTCATAATTATGCCATATAGTGATAGAAAATAGAATATTTCCTTGATGTCATGTTTCTATTTCAACAATGTGTTTACACCAATTCTTGGTGAGTAATAAAAGTTTTACCCTGACCAATCATTTTATGCCTTATATGCTTGGAGAGTAGCATTTGGATATCAAGCCCCTTCTAGAATGATTTTATACAGATTATTAAGATAATGACAACAATACGACATCGATATATTGGGAAAACATAGTAAACATATTAAAGTGTAAGACTCTAACATTAAAACTATTGAGTCAAGTTTAAATCGCAACAAACTAGAAGCTAAATCTTCTACAAACGGGTTAGGATCCTGTTACAAAATTATATCCGAATACAACACTATTCAGACACATTTTATTGTATTGGTGTGAAAAAAATCATTCTTATGCATATAAACTCTCTTAAAAAAGTTAACGAATTGAATAGCTTTCTTTTCGATTATAGCAAATGTAAAATAATATACCATTATACTCATATACCCAGTTAAACACATGGTTGGCGATATGGAAATTAAATGGTTGTATAAACAAAAAAACTATGGGCTTTGTTTTACATAACCGAAAATATTAAAAAATGAATAGCAAGGAAATAAACACAACCAAAACTGAGCCTTTATATACATCAATATACGTACAAACATTATATATCGTTTTATTATTTTTTTTATGCAACTGACACTTGTTTTAAATCCCTATAAAACATAAATTATTTTCGCTATAAAATTACAAATACATTCAAACATGCATACGTATATATATACAAAAATATATGTATATGTACATCAACTTATTTATAAAAAAATTGATGGTTGTTTTTTTAGACGAAAAAAAAATCACAATTTTTAGTAGCCAAACCAAGGCCTATTACATAGATGTTCATAGTATATATTTTTTAAAACAATTTTATGTTATCTTGTAATTTATCAAATAAAATTTCATTTTTATTTAATAGCTATTAAATTAAATGTGATTCTATATATTTTGTTGTTATTATTTTTTTCTATATAAAATACAAATGTATTTTATATTTGTCCTGGCAAACTAACTACTGTTCCTAGCAAAAAAAATGTTTGAGTTTTTCTTCTCAAATTATAGATAATTGTTAACGGAAGGAAATTGATATAAATTGAGTTAGTATAGTGGAGTTGAGGCAAAAGAACCTAAATACACTTTGTAACTTTTATATACACAAATAAATGTTTCTTACTTAGGGTTCTTATAATTACAGGAAGCCTATGATATTATAGTCGTAATAAATAGTAAATTATTATTTTATTATATTATAAAATGTAAGTGGAAGTAAAAATAGTATAGTTATACCTCAATCATTTTAAGCACATTATGAAATGAAAGGAAGCAATTAAAAGAGTTTCTTCTATAAATTATAAAGTAATAGAGCGTTAAAATTTATTTGAATTTTAAAAAGTTTTTAAAATCTGCCACAAAGTCACATATATTGAATACAAACTATAATCTCAATTTGATTTGGGATATCAAAATCCAAACGACTGTTTTTTTTTTAATTTTAGCAATTTTAAAGAATATTGTGAAAGTTTCGGTCAGATTATTATTTTGATCAAAAATAAAATTGGACGTGAATGGTCCCTAAACAGCTTAAATAAGTCTTTAATTTAATACGACTTGGTATACGTAAGTTCTTAATAGACATAGACCTATATGCCGAATATCATTTGAATCTTTTAAACTTATTATTTAATGACACACTATGGTAAAGGGTATAGAGGGTCTGTATTAAACGACTTGTTTGTATTATTGTTAATTTTTCATGATTTTTTACTCTTGCACCTTTAGAGCTTCTTAAAGTTTTTTTTTTTAATTTTATTTTGAGCCTTTTTTACTTTTTTCCCGGATCTATTAGGATTTTAAATTTTCTAACTAAAATTTGAATTCAATACAAATTCACAAATAATTACACTGCAAAGTATAACAATCTTACATAAAAAAGAAGAGTATACAAATCTTCTGAAACAGACACATTACAATATATTACAACATCTTACATCCTGTCAGCTAACAATTTAAAGAAATCTACATACACACATTTAGATAACTTCATTTAACAGGCCAATATTAATTATGTCCTTTTCATTACAGATATAGATGTACAATTGCATCATTACAATGACAATGAAAATGCCATCTATACAGACGAGAAAACCAATGTCATCGACATCAGTCATAGTACGAGTCACAGTAGCAACAGCAATAGTATAAGCAATATTGAAATGCCAGAAGTATACACGTGTCCAGCGGAAGGTTTATATGCACACAATTATGAATGTCAATTGTACTATCGTTGTGAAAGACAAACAAATGGCTATATTAAAGCATATTTGTTAAAGTGTAAAAAAGGTACAATATTTTCACGTGATTTGAAATTGTGTATGCCAGCCATGTTGGCCAATCGCGAGGAATGTCAACAATATATAAATGAAATTGATACATTGGCAAGTGATGATAGTATTGCAACTGGAGGAGTATTTGTAGTAGGTGGTGATAAGAGACAAGATGTTTATGGTGGTAGCAGTAGTAGTAATAGTATTGGTAATGTTATAAATAGTTCAATTGATGAATATGATGATAGTATTGATAGTCGCTTAAAACATATACTCAATTCTGTCAATGTTAAGGGGGGCATTGCAAATAATGGCAATGCTATGGATGATGCATACAAACATTGGCAGAATTATGGCCTCACAGGATTAAATGGTGTTTCGGTAATTTCCTTTTCAACTACATCAGCACGCTCAGCTGGCATGAGCAGCACAGATAATGACCAAGGACCACCATGCGAAGATGATGGATTTATGAGCGATCCAGATGACTGCACAGTATTTTATCGTTGTATATCAAATGGTCATACATTTAATAAAATTGGCTTCCGGTGTTCAGATGGCACAGCATGGGATGAATCATTACAATCATGTAATCACATATTAAATGTACGTGCTAATGGCGGATGTCAAGGTAAACAGGGCATTGAAATGTATGAATATAATAATGAGCAGACATCAATACAATCGTCAAATGCTAGCTATCAAAATAGTACCTCATCCTCAACATCATCATCAAGCTCTCAACAAAGCTCATCATCCTCTTCTAATTCTTCTTCATCATCATCGTCGTCATCATCTTCTTCTCAACAATCTAGTAGCACTGAAAGCTCCTCTTCTTCTTCTAGTACACAACAATCGTCATCCAGTCATGAAAGCTCTACACAAAATTCAAATAGCCAATCTTCATCGAATCAAAATTCCAGCTCCTCATCTTCAAACAACAATAGCCAACAAAACTCCAATTCTCAAAATTCCAGCAGCAATCAAAATTCAAGTTCACAAAATTCGTCCAGTAATAACAATTCCAGCTCCTCATCTTCAAACAACAATGATCAACAAAACTCCAATTCCCAAAATTCCAGCAGCAATCAAAATTCAAGTTCACAAAATTCGTCCAATAATAACAATTCAACATCTAATTCCCAAAATAGCAACAGTAATCAGCAACAATCCTCTAGTTCACAAAATTCAAATAATCAAAATTCTTCAAATTCCCAAAATAATCAACAAAGTTCCTCAAATTCTCAGAATAATAGCAATCAACAAAGTTCTTCAAGTTCAAATTCAAATAGCAACCAAGAATCTTCAACTTCATCAAATTCTAATTCTCAAAACAATAATAACCAACAGCAAGGTTCCAACAATACTTCCAGTCAACCATTCGCCTCGGATTGTATAGATGAAAATACTTACATACCCGACAAAGAAAATTGTGCCAAATTTTATCGCTGTCGAAATAATGGTAATGGTGGCTTAGAAACTGTAGCATTTACATGTGGACCTGGAACTGTTTGGAATCAAGATAATAAAGTATGCGATTTACCAACTGAATCTCAACGAGAAAAATGCAAGAAACAGGGAATATCTGGGAATAATCAATCAGAGTCCAGCAATAATCAATCAAATACCTCTGGTATTCAATCTGGAAGCAACAATCAATCTAATTCTTCACAATCAAATTCCCAACATAGTCAATCAACAAGTAACAGTAACAATCAATCTAGCTCTTCTAATAATCAATCCGGATCATCATCTTCCAGTAATCAATCTAACCAGCATACTGGATCATCATCTAATAACTCAAATAATCAATCTAGTTCTTCCAACAATCAATCAAGTTCTTCTAACAATCAATCCAACCAGCAATCTGGATCATCATCTAATAACACAAATAATCAATCAAACTCTTCTAACAATCAGTCAGGTTCATCATCAAGTTCTTCCAATAATCAATCAAGTCAACAATCGGGAACTTCATCTAACAACAATAATCAGTCAACATCAACCAATGGTCAATCTTCAAATTCTCAATCCGCAAACAACCAACAAAGTTCTAATGAGGGACAACAACAACAACATAAACCACATAAACCTTCAAATCCAAATGGAAAGTGTCAACATTCGGAAACATATCTACAGGATAAATATAACTGTGCTCGCTTCTATCGCTGTGTAGATAATGGTAATGGTAATTTTAATACAGTAGCATTTGATTGTGCTCCTGGTACGGTTTGGGATCCTGACTTAAAGGGCTGTAATCATCCAACAGATGTACAGAAAGAACAATGCAAAGTAATGGCAAATAATGGATCATCTAGTTCGGGTTCAGAATCCTCAAATCAACAAGAATCTAATCAGTCTTCATCATCAAATAATCAAGGTTCTAACTCTTCTTCATCAAATAATCAAAATTCCAATTCTTCATCTTCTTCCAATAATCAAGGATCTAACTCATCATCAACAATCAATCAAGGTTCTAACTCGTCATCATCTTCTTCATCAAACAATAATAGCCAAAATGACACCTCTTCATCTTCCTCAAACAACAACAATAACCAAAACAGTTCTACTTCATCGTCTTCAAACAACAACCAAACAAATAACCAAGGATCTAATTCTTCATCAAACAGCAATGATGGTAGTTCATCTTCATCCAGTTCAAGTAATCAAGAGTCTGGCTCATCTTCTTCGTCATCGTCGAATAATCAAGGATCTAGCTCTACATCAAATAATCAAAGCTCCAGCTCATCATCTTCAAATAATCAAGGATCTAACACATCGTCATCTTCTTCATCAAACAACAATGCACAAAATGATTCCTCCTCTTCTTCAAGCAACAACAACCAATCCTCAAATAACGAGGGATCTAATTCTTCATCAAACAGCAATCAGGGCAGTTCATCTTCTTCCAGTTCCAATAATCAAAGTAACACTTCTAACCAGTCATCATCCACTTCGCAATCAGAATCACAACAAGGTTCAACTTCAAATAATCAAAACAACAATCAAAGTGGATCTTCAAATCAAACATCCTCGTCGAATAACAATCAGTCGTCAACATCTACCTCTTCTTCATCCTCAAATAATCAAGGAGCATCTAGTTCATCTTCTTCACAGTCCAATCAAGTAACTACTACTCAAAAGCCATATAAACCAGCAACACATTGTGAAAGTGAAGAAACCTTTTTAGAGGATAAAGAAGATTGTAATAAATTCTACAGGTGCGTTAATGATGGTAAAGGTGGATATAATAAAGTATCCTTTAAATGTCCACCAGAT
This sequence comes from Chrysomya rufifacies, assembly GCA_014858695.1. NCBI lineage: Eukaryota > Metazoa > Arthropoda > Insecta > Diptera > Calliphoridae > Chrysomya > Chrysomya rufifacies. The sequence goes on along the minus strand of JACGTJ010031469.1, from coordinate 1,619 downwards.
ACTGTATGGAATCCTTTCGCTAACAGCTGTGATCACCCAGCACAAGTTCAAAATTTGAATTGTAAAATGATCTCGAGTGATAGTCAAAACTCAACAAATATCAATAATCAAGGATCTTCAGAATCTCAATCTTCAAGTAACAATAGCAACAACACCAGCAGTAGCAATAGTAATAATAATCAAAGTTCTTCATCCAATAGTAATAACCATCAAGAATCATCATCCAGTAGTAGCAGCAATCAAGGTTCATCTTCCAATAATCAAAACACGTCAAATAACAATCAATCTAGCTCATCAGCATCAAATAATCAATCATCAGGATCGAATACTGCAACACAAGGCTCGCAATCTGGAACATCCAGCTCTACAACAGGATCATCAACAACACAAGAATCTACAACAAGTCAATCTACAACGCAAGAAACTGGTTCAAGTTCTTCACAAACAGGTTCATCTTCTCAATCAGGTTCGTCATCACAATCGGGATCATCTTCGCAGTCAAACACATCATCTTCTCAATCTGGTTCTTCTTCACAATCTGGTTCTTCTTCCCAAAATGGATCTTCTCAGTCGGGCTCATCTTCACAATCCGGCTCATCCTCCCAAGGTTCTGGTTCATCCTCAACACAGAATCCTGGTAGTACATCTAAACCTACCACAACAAAACCAAGCAGCAGCAATACTACTTCCAAACCTTCCGAACAAAAACCTACGTCAAAACCAAGTACGTCTAAACCTACTACACAAAAACCTGGAATGGGAGGAATAACATCAACCACAGCACCTGCTCATGGCATTTGTAAATCTGAAGGTTTTATAGGAGATCCCAAAGATTGCTCGCGTTTTTACCGTTGTGTAGACAACGGAAAAGGGGGATTCACACAATACTCTTTTAGATGTGGTGAAGGAACAGTATGGGACAGTGACTACCAAACATGTAATTACGATTTTAAACAATGTAATCCGAATGCGGACAGTGAAGGACCAACAACACAAAAACCACAACAGAGCATCACTTCCGGTCCAGGTTATTTACCACCTTCTCAGAAACCGCAAACTAGTACGACTACAACTCAAAAACCTCTGCATACTACAACAACGAAGCCAGGATACCAGCCTACTACTCAAACTCCACAAGCATCCACAACTACAAAGCCTGGATATGAAACCACAACCCATTCCACACAGATAACTACAACTACTAAACCTCAAAACACAACCACAACTTCTAACCCGGGGTATCAACCAACTACACAAATTCCACAAGAAACAACTACTACAAGTAAACCAGGCTATCAACCTACGACAGAATATCCACAAGCAACCACAGAATCTATGCCAACCGGTGATTTAACAACAACTATGGATCCAACTTCCACCACTTCTATACCAAATTTACCTCCCGGTACTAAATGTACTGGAGAAGGTTTTATGGCTGATGCCGATAATTGCCGCAAATTCTACAGATGCGAAAAAAGTGGTCAAGGTTACACCAAGCATGAATTTATGTGTTCTAAAGGTACTGGTTGGCATGAAGAGAAACAAGCTTGCGATCATAGAGATAATGTTGAACGTTGTCAAGGACAAACTGAAAGTCCAGATCCAGAAACTACAACAAT
>JACGTJ010031462.1:5920-20961 GCA_014858695.1 Chrysomya rufifacies | reverse complement strand
TTAGACGAATATTTTAACGTGTTACAAACGGAATGACAAACCCAATATACCCCCCATCATTTTTTGATGGTGGGTATAAAAATATGAACTGTTAAAAACATAATTTACTAAATTATATTTTCAAAAACAAAATTCTTAACCAAACCAATTTTCCTGTAATTTTATTATATAAAAACTAATGAAAAATTTAATTTTAGAGAAAAATTTTTTAAAAATTGATTTTAAATAAATAATTAGTTTGCAAAAAATAAAAAAATAAGATTCTAATAAAATTTGGATACAAAAATAACCCTACAGCAAAATGTGAGTTAATTTCTGTTCAGCACCAATTATATATCGACAAAAAGTGCATGAGCAATTAGCCTTTTAGGTGAAATCAATTTTTTCATGTTCATGTAAAATGTTCAGTTGATACGAAGGGTTTGAAATAATATCCGTACCTATTTCTTTGTGACGTGTTTGATACCATCTACCGTACTTTCTCCAAGCAAAATACATACCACAATCTTTCTCATCTGATTCTGGTTTCTCAACTATGTCTGATTTTTTGCCGAAGGTGTAATGCTTTTATTGCCCGAAGCTTTAAAACTACGAAGACTACAATTATAAATTATAATTAATGGCGCGTTAAAAATAAATGTTAACAATATCAAAAAACGGTTCTTATCCTTTTTTCCAAAATATTATGCGTTGTTAGTTCAAAGATCTCTTGATTTTTTTAGTCTAATATTTCGTCGAGATACCAGAAAAATCTAATTCTAAGGTGAAAAAGATCATGATTGTAGAAAGCACAGAAGAGTCACATTAGAGGATACACGAAGAATTTAACTTTCGGTTCTTATTTGTGAAGTTAAAAATCCAAAAAAAAAAAATCGAAAAAATTGTCAGTTATATTGAATAATGTTAATCCAGTATTTCGTCCAGCTAACAGAGAAGCTTGGGAAAATCTAGGCACAAGATGAACAAGATTTGCCTGACTGTTAAAAGTACGGAAGAAATTGTACTGAGAGGACTAACGAAGGTAAAATTTTCGGTTCACAAATAAGAACGTTATGAATCAAAAACCCATAAATATGAGAGAGAATTTCATACGAATACCATTGAGTAATTACAATTTACTACATAAAAATTAGGGGTGTTTCTTCTATTACCATTAATGGATCAAATTATAAAAAATAAAATTTACTCATTACCCACACTACATTTTAGTGTATATTTTATATTTTATACAAATAGAACATTTTACATTAGGCCCGATGATAATAAGACCAAGTAAAACATAACATTCTTACTGCTTTTAGAATTACATCGAGAGGCTAATTTTCATGTAGTGAATTAATGGGCACCATTAATAGGGTATCACTAACATGCGTTATTAATGATAGGTTACAATTTTTAAACTTGATGCAGATAAAAAGTACGAATCCTATTGAAATTGACCACTCATTTAAATAACAATGTAATATAATATAATAAGATTTATTTTTTGGTGATTATAAGATATGTGCCAAGTTTCATTCCAATCGTTCCATCACTTTAGCTAGTCTTCATACAAATGTTCTTCCAAAACTTAACTCCTGTTGCATAAAACCTCATATAGTACGTTAATATTTTAGTAAGGTAGCAATTTTAAAGATTTTGGAAAAGTTTCGCACAGATTATTTTGATTTACTTTTAAAATTGTTCACGACTGGTTCATTTGAACATGTATAACTATACTACACTTACTTGTTCTTAGATAAAATAGAATTTATTTAAAAAAAATCTATTGTGAATCACGATTTTCTTTTAGTATTTTTCACATGTCTTTACTTTAAAGAATTTAACAAATTTTCTTTACCCTTGATATTTACAATATCCAATTATAAAAGACTAATTGTATAAATACCAATAATTTTGTTTCCAAAATAACCCTTCCCTCAACTATACGACTATGATTTATAAAATGAATTCTGATGACGAAAATGTTTAATAAGCTGAAAAAATTAAATGCTGCTGCTAAACCTAAATATAATGTAATACATAGATTTCATACAAAGAAATACTTAATATTTAATAACAACAACCCATAATAACGACAATGTAACAGCTTGGACTATGGTTTATAGAAATGAAAGCAAGCCCTTTTATCTAAACAACGTAATTTCTACAATATCTGGCTAAAACTATAAAGCCTGCCTATATAATACTTGGTTTGAACAATTAAAATACTTCATACATACATACCCCTACATTGTAAGAAAAAATTGTAATAAATTTATTGATTAAAATAAACATGAAAGCAACAAAAACAACAAAAAGAGCTGTTCTTAAATTATGAATTATTTATTGTAATTATAGTAATTTTTTATTATTTCTTTGGACGGGGTTTGTTTTATACGTTTACGGTTCATTTAAGTAGCGTCATCGACATTCATCGATTTTTGTTGATTTTAGTGTTTTTAGTTCATGTCTAGTTCATTCATTCATTCAATCGGTTGTTCTACTTTTGTGATAATTGTTAGTGTAAGACAATTTATTTCTCTTTCTTTTACTAATTTGACATTGAAATTATGTTTTAATCTAATACTTACTATTTTACTTGTTTAATATTCATATACTATATACAATGGTCTTAAATAAAATTACGATTTTGGTTAGAGTTGAAAATTGAACTAACAAGTTACTGAGAATTTATTTGTTAAAATATTTCTTCAAAAGTGTAAAGGTCGTATTCGAAAATTGTAAAACAAAATAGTAAATACAATGCGTTTAACATTACAAAGAAAGAACAAAAAAGGGGTAGTAAACGAACAATCGTAAATTTTGAAAGATACAGTGATACCTTTAGAGATATAATAACCTATATGTGTAATGCTCTGCGCTACACCATAAGAGCTTTCCTTTGAAACAGTTGAAATTTGATAGTCTCTAAACCAAGAAATTGTTATTTGAGAAGGGAATGCATACACCTAGATCATATTGTTTAGATATTTGTAGAAATTATTACAAAAAAATACCTTCTAATAGATCACCAGTTAAATGTAGTATGTTGGTTAATTTCACATTTCATTTATGTACAAATGTACATTATTTAACTGTTACAAATGTACCTACTTATTTGGAAAAACAACAAAAAACAAAAAAGAAACAACTGAGAAAAATAGAAATACATTTAGCTCATGACAAATTAATTGTCTAACACGTGCTGAGTACAATGACATGTTTTTCTTTCAAGATATAAACACTGAAATGAAATTCTCTTATTTGTACTTGTTTTTTTTTTTTTTTTTTTTTTTTCTTTTAAGTACAATACACAAATGTACCAACAACATGAGAGCAGAGATTTCTTGTTTTTGTAAATACAATAGAATTTGAAATGAGGCTTTAAAAAATATATATGTATATGCAAATATGCGAAGGTTATTGGAAAAGTTTCTCATTCGCATTCTTAGGAAACATGATTTTGTTTTGCATAAATTAAAAAGAAAACTTAGATTTATATTTACCTATATTTTTTTTTATTAGAAAATTTCATTTAACTTGATATTGAGGAAAAGAATAACATTTTTTTATGCTGATTATTGCAATTGATTATTTTGGTTTATGAAAAAAATAAAACGACAGATTAATTTGCTAAACTTTGCATAAATGAATTTTTACTGAGAGAATAAAAATCAATAAATTATCAAATAGTGATTTTGTAGTTCTGATGATATTTTAATTGAAACAATTTGTTGTCCTACATGAGTCTTTTTATTTATCCCTTAATGTTTTAGAGTTATGAACTTTGGTATGATCAAACCGTTTAACTTTTATAGATCTTGGTTTGGCTTTTGCAAATCAAAGGAAAAACTTAGCATTATTTAATAGAAAGTAAAAATATGATATATATTTGCAGCGACACAACACACTTAATCAACATTCATGGAAACTTATCAATTTGAATTAACTTTAAACTCAGAGAGTTAGTTATACATGTACAAGATTTTAAAAGATTAACTTTCTGTCTTCTGGTTTCTTGTAAGATTTTTTGTTGAATCGAAGACAGGTTCGAGGGGGATTAAATTTTATTATAATATTAATTATACATGGAGTAGTTTGGTATTAGAAGTAAATACATGAAGGGAATTTGATCCTTATTCGCTTACCTTATATTTCCTAAATTGAAAAAGACCCATGAAAAAATTTTACTTATATCTCCTAAAATAAAACCAAAAAAAGAATAAAAAAAACGGACTATTTGGGAGAAAAAAAGGTGTAAAATATATATTTTGAAACTTTGCAACATATTAAGATACAAATTAGGTTTAAAGAACATTCATGACTTGAGAAAAAAACAAACATAACTTCGATACTTTTCAAAAGCTTACGAGAGTAAAACTGAACTTTATAATGTTTTTTTTTTTTCAATCTCATTTCATAAGTGTTAAATTTGTTTTTATTCAATTTGGAAATATAATTTGGAAAATTAGTTTAGGAAATGTCAAGAAATCAGAAAAAATGGAAAAAAGTAACAAACGAAATATCAAAAAAGTTAACAAAAGCAAAATATCGTATAAAGTACAAAATGCCCAAAAAGTACCAAATTTCAAATACATTAACGAAATGTTCTCTTCGGTAAAGTTATAAAGTATATATGAAACGAAAGTATCTACGGAAACACGAATGTATCATATATTTATCAAAAAATATATTTTTTCGGTTTATAAAAATAGGATTATGATCTAAGTTGCATTCCGCCTCCTTGAACACTGAACTGCTTTATGACGTTAAGATTCGACCAAATCGAATATAATCTTGTGTATGATTTTATATTTTGGCCAACCTAAAATACTTTTAAATATTTTACTTGTAAAATGACCAGGCGTCAAATATATGCTTCTCTGATTTGAACCCAACTTTCATGACATTTACCTTATAACTTCTGTGTTTAAGAACTGATTTTATCTATTATCGATATTAAATTTCCGTAATATAAGAAAATGTATCCTGCCTTCAACGAACGGATGGTCGGCAAGATTCACTCAGAATCTTTCAAAAACCTAATATTTGGATATGTTACATAAAGATTAAAAATTCCAAAATATATAAACCATCATTATTAATTTTGCTAATAAAAACCTAATAAAATCACTTTGCGTTTTGTGAGCTTCTTATCTTTAACAAAACTGAAAATGTTATCTAGTTATTTAAAAAGAGTTATTTATTCTTTTATAAAAGATTTCCGAATCAGCAAACAAATCCAAAATATCCTCTTACATATATTTCTTTATAAATTTCAAAAAATCTACTATTTAAATCCGCTTTAAGACTTAAATGATGCATAATAACAATGATATCACCGTCCTCTAGTATTTGACCTTAAAAAAGTATACGATTCTTAAATACAATACATTTATATTAAAACTAATGTGTGTGAGTATGTATACACACACATACTTCATTGGTCTTTAATCCATTATAAAACATACCCCGTAAATTTATCTACTAACATCATGTTAGATATTTATGCATGAATGTAGGTAAATTAATGTTAATCAATAACACATTCTTTAAATTACTTTCCATGTCAACGTAACCTGATTTTTAGAATTATTTTATTTTTTATATAATTTTTTTTGCTGCCAACATTAATGAAAACATTTAAATCGTTTTAAATAATTAAGGATTATTTAAGTGGATTTTTGTTACAAATCAAATGTTTTGACTTTTATCTCTCGTTGTTATTGTTTTTTTTTTCTGTGTCAGTAATTTATATATCATATTAAATTGGAATTAAGGTTTATTTTGCATTATGTTGTTTTAGAGTGAATAAAAAAATATTTCAACTTGTTTTTGTTATTTATTTTTTTTATTACAGCCACTATAAAACAATGACACAAGGTGAATTTATACAGTAACGAGCAAAACAATTTCAATAGTACTTTTTGAAGCGTTCTGCCAGTAGTAAGAAACAGACATTTATGGCATTTTCATTTTTGCTTAAAATATTGACTTAATGTTGGCCTATTTTATAGTTTTATACAGTAAAGAGCAACATAAACTATTTGTTGTCGATAGTAAGCAACACTCATTTAGTTTAGATTAAAAAAAAATGGTACCAAACAAGTAATAAATTTCTCTGGTCTATCTCCCATCCGCATTTGTTATTATGTTATGATGACTTTAAAAGTTATAACATCACCATCTGAGAAAATATTTCTTTATCATTATCTAAAATACTGAAATTATCATTAAGTAGAAATATATCCTTTCAATTTAGATAAGTGTGTCGAAAGCAATTTTAAAACCTCTTTTCGGTCAGATCCAACTGCATATAACTTAAAACCACTTGAAATATTACACGGATTCAAGTGAAATAAAAATTACATGCTCTAAATATCAGTTCCTAGAGGAAATTTCTATGGGAACCTGCTAAAATTCTAATTAAATCTTAAGTATAAATTTATACAAAAAAATCATGTTTGCTTATTTGAATAAATTGTAATCTTATTATAGGTATTAAAGAATCAGGGAGTATATTTATCTGTGAGCTATGTCAGATTTTGACTCGATCAATGACAATTTTTGTTGGCTTTGTCTTGGTATCAAAATAATAAATTTCAGTAAAATATGTATTAAAACTATTAAAACCTTGTCTCTGTAGAATATTTGTAAGGGGCTAGCTGAACTCATAGATCGATTGCAATGAAATTTTGAACATAAATTAATTCAATAGAAAAGTTATGTTCAATAATTTATATACATTTAGGAGGCTTATAAGGTTACTTCTCATACAGAGACAAGCTTTATATGGGGGCGATTTAAACAATGGACTAGAGCGTATGAACAGCTGGTCTCCCAGACGGACAGACTACATCATCAAATCCACTTAGGTTGACATAAAGATGGGTATTAAAGTATTTTTACAAACATATTGTACCCTTTCTACGTATGGTGTTGAAAGGTACAGAAAAGTAAACCACAATTTGAAATAATGTAATCTATCTCCCTTTCCGTAATTTGCCTCCCTTCTGCTATATTGTAGAATGATATTTCTGAACCGAATGATAGATTCTGAACTGAACATGGCATTCTTACCTGTTACCAACAATTGATATCTGATATCTTTCTGAATGTCAATTGTATCTTATTTTCAATTTAGTATTTGTTTATATTTATTTTTTTAATTTTTATTAATATTTAAACCAATTAAACGAACTTTTTTTGCACATTTTGAAGTTTTGTTAACTTTATTATAATGTAACAATTTAATTTCATATAGTAATCTAAAAATATTCCAAAACCATTAAAAATGATTATTTTGCACGGTACTGTAAGTAAAATTATCACGTTCATTGATTTTAACAACCAAATATTTTAAACACCTTGAACAGAGATCTGGTCTTATTATCAGGTAATTATTATTATTTTTTTTAACAAAAATAAGTTAATAATAGTATTAAATTTTTTTTCAAATATTTTTTCTCAACATTTTTTTTAGTTATTTTTACAATTTCCATTTAGGAAATTGTTGAGCAAAAACAATTGTTATGCATCCGCTGATTTTTTATTTTCATTTATTTTTTGTATATTTTTATAATATTGAAATATTGTTAATAAACATTAACATCAATATTTTAGTTTTACATTGAATATTGCAGAAAAAGCACAAGCTCACGCGCGTTTTTTTTTTTACATTACTACTACAAAACAACAACAAAAACCTCTCTCTCTCTCTACAATTCAATTTCACTTTCTAGATAAAAAAAAACTTTTGTTTGTTTGCATATAAGAAAATTTACAATTTCTTTTTTTTTAATCTAACAACACCAACAATAATAAAAACAACAATGAAATATTTTTGCTTCTTGCCTTTTTTCAAATATTATTGTATTTTTTTTTTTTTTTTTGCTATTTTTTTGTAAATTGTATTATTTTCTTATTTTTTTTTTTTTATTTTGTTAATATTCAGAATTTTTACATTTACAACACAGAAAAATTAAACAACAAGGTTTCATAAACAAATGAACCGTTACAAACAAAAGCTACAACACAACTGATTTGTGTGAAACGAGGAATAAATTTAACAAGAAAATTGTAGGAATAAAAAATCAACAACAAAAAAGTAAAAACATGAAAAATAGAAAAACAACAAAACTGAAAAGGAATTTTCTTTATTTACACGAAATGATGACGATAACAAAAATAAAATACGATGGTTTTATTTTGGTTTGACAACGTGCACAATAATGCGGACATTTTCCAAACGTACATGTTGCCTTCGAGCATGTTTGATAAAGAAATTTATTTTGTTTTTCTAGGTATGTGTGTTTAACACACTAAAATACATTTGAAATTGACTTCCGTTAGAAAGTGGAAAATATAATGAAAAAAAAAAAAATAAAATGAAAACGAAATGAAATAAAATAAAATAAAATGAACGCAAACGGATATAAAATTTATGAAATTGTATGAAAGTAAAGGAGGCTTATATTCAATGGTTAAAATGAAAATACGTCTGAATGAGAAAATGTAACAATTTGCCAAAGAATAAATATGTTTTTGCTGAATTATCTCTTATACATACATACATATGTATATATAAAAATGTACTGACTTTTATACATACATATATATAAATGAATATGTGAATGTGTAGGTTTTTATATTTTATTTTTCACTTACAGACAAATGTGTAAAATTATCTGCATACCCTGAAGTTTTCTATAGCTATCATATTCGTCAATTATATATAGATTGATCATAATGATTAACGGCTACAGAGTTGCCACATTTTTTACACATATTTTTCTATTGGAGATTAGTTTGATATCGGAAATGAGAAAACCAAATATAGGTCAATATTTATTCCATGATATACTGATTATATCTCTGATATATGTTGGAAATTTAAATATTTAAAATTTCCCTGCCATCACCTTAGATTGTTGCTCATGTTGAATTTTATTTTGGTATCTGCATAGGTTTACAAGTTACTAAATCATTAATCTCAATAGAAATATTTCATCTTTGACAATTTTTTGAAAATCTTTTCATTTTCACATATCTTTATTCTAGAATATTCAAACTAAGATTGCCACATTTTAATACAAAAAAATTTCTTTTAAAAGCTAGATATTACGTGCAGGAATCTGTAGTTTGATACCCAATCTGCTAATTCTGCGTATGCTTACGATTTTGTGCAAATGAAAAATTTTTGAATTTGCCTTTCACAAAAACAAAATGATAAAGAATGACAGTTTCGAATATTGGAAAATCCACAACAAGACATCAGATCCGAAATATGAATCAAAATCCCCGATGGCTAACAATTCCAGACCATTTGCTTAATAAGTGGTTTGTTTGATTAGAAACATACTAACAACTACAGGGGCGCTCTGTCATTGTGTATATCCGTTTGTATAAAATACATTTATTTTCTCATTTAACTATTGTAGCATCTAATAATCAATTGAGTTTTGTATCTTTATCAAACAAGAATGAAGGTTTAACGCCATTTGAATACCTTCCTGTTACATTTGCATTTACACTTAAGCGAACACAGACAACAATACGTTTGTATGCACATACACATATTAAGGCACATAGTATAAAATAGTAAGGAAACTTCGTTATTTGGTACACAGCGTAACTGACACAAGTGCTAAACATTTTATAATTATTTTTAAGGACTTAGATAAAATAATTTTTTAATAAAATTCAAATAAAAAACAAAAAAAAAAATAAAATAATATAAACATTAAAATTCTTTATTGTTTATCTTTTTTAATTCTTAGAAAGTAAAAAAATGAAATATTTTATTTTTAATAACATTTTGCGGTTAAAGTTTCTTGCTCTGAAATTCTCTAGTTGTAGTTTTTGTAATTCAATAAAATGGCATGCTATATAATAAAAAGTTCCAAACAGTCCACAATTTTCTTATTTTAAGATTATTTCTCCAAATTTTTAATATCCAACAAACCTTATATAAAAAATATTTGTTCCAAATTTCACCTCCTTAACTCTTTCGATACGATCCCTATTGTAATTTCAATAGGCATACAAATAGATGGACATAAAACAGATAAACAGATAGACATACAAACAAAGAAACATACCCCAATAATATTTTCATGGTGTGTAAAAAATTCCAAGCAAAAATAACGTTAACAAACGTTAAACCGGAAAAATTGTTGCCAATTTTGAAAACAATCAGTTTCCATACTAGTAATCTAGACTATGTTAAAAAAAAGTTAAAAAGATATAAATTTTTAGTCAGTGTTACCAATTATTTTAAAATGAAATTAATAACAAAAAATAAAAAAAAATGAAATTACATGTTGGAAAATTGTTATGTTGTTATATTAAAAAGAAACAAATTGTAATAAAAAAAAATTAAGTGTTATTAGATAAAAATAATAAAAGAACTTTGTCTGTCTCAAAACTACCTTAACTTCCTTTTATAATTTTCAGAATAATTAAGCACAACTACACTTTTTAATCAATTTGTTTTTCTTTATACTCATGCATATATAACTATTTGTATAAATATATAAATGTTTATGTTAAACAAGCATATGTGTGAGTAATTTCATTAGATTTCACTCAAATGCACACATCTACAAAGGACTAAAAGAAATACAAAACCAAATGTAAAGAAACAACAAGCTGAAACTACAATTGTAAAAAAAAAAATAATAATAAACAATGACAGCCTTAAAAAAACCTAAAAATATGTTTGCTTGAAATTCTAAAGAGGATCATACAAAGTGCAAAACTAAACGAACCGAAAAATATAACAAAAACAACAACGAAAAAAAAAAACAAAAAGCAAGTAAATCGATAGAAAATCTTCAACAATATGAACACCATTATGATACCAAAAAGCAACAACGGAAATAAGTCCTAGTATAAATGAAATAAAAATAAAAGAATCAAAATATAAAATACTTTTACTTGTATTAGAGTTATTTAAGATTTTATACCAATACATATAACATTCTTAGATAGCAACAAATATTATCAATTTCTATAAAAAAAAAAATCATTTTTTATTAATAAAGGTCACATTAAAACTATTTCTTTTAAAACTAAAATTGCAAAAAAAATGTTTTCCTTCATAATATAAAACAAAATTTCTAAAGTCGTCTAATGTACACTAATGTTTATCTATTGTGCCTATAAGCTGACTTTCGTTTTCATTTAAAAGAGAATCTAATGTTACAACATTTACAGACAAAATAAAATAAAAAAAAAATGAAGAAAGAACAAACAGCTGAAAATAACAATAATTCTAGCATGTCAAATGCCGACAAAATCTCTAAAGAAATTCAATTTTCCACATGTGTTTTAAAGATTTTTCATCTTAAAGTTGACAAACAAAAAAAAAACTAATTTAAAACACATATGATTTAAATTTAGCTCAATGTTATTGTGTTCATCTAGGTTTAATAATTGAATATTAAAGTTTTTAAAACAGTGACATATAAGATCAATATTTCACACACGATTAATTCTGCTTGTGAGAGTTTTAAAAGGGTATTTTTAGGATACTTTTAAGAAGAAGAAAAAAACAAAATCGATTTGTTTTTATGTTTAATTTGACTCAAGGATATAAATTAAGAAATGTTGGTAACAGAACAATTTGCAGTTGAAATATTTTTTAAATATAAATACCTATTTTATCTTAGATTTGTTGTCACAAAATTTGACAAAGTTAACATATGTTTTTATCTATTCCAGCAAAGTATTAATTTCTATATTTATACACTTTTATATATAAGCTATTGAACTGTTAATCTCATTTAAATTAAAAATAAATTTAACTTTCTATTTTTAAATATCGATTGAAAGGGTTGGACTATGCGTATTAGAAATACGCATATCAAGCATACGCCACCTTAATAAAAATAATTTCTTTTTCATAAAATTTTAAAAATTCATTTAATTTAAAGTTTAAAATTTACCATTGGTTTCACCAAAATATTAAACAAAGGTTAAATACTAACTTTCATTTTTTTTTTTTTTAACAAATTTCTCGTTTATAACTAATAATTAGGCTTTAATTTCTAGTTAATGTTTTTGTTAAATTAGGGTTAAGTATTTTATAGTGTTTTTGTTTAAATGTTTGAAATAAAATATGTGTTTTCACCGAGATATTATAAATTAAATACAAACTTAAGATATTACAAGTTTGTAGCACAGAAGGCTGACAATTATTATCAAACAATTATTAGAATTAATTATATGATGACTGCTTTTTGTCCTGTAATGTTCAGTGATTATTACTTCATTCACTCATTTATCCTGTTATGATCTCTCTTATTTGTTTCCACTTTAACATATTAATGATCCTATTTAATTATATGATGCCTTTTAATCCTGTTCATTACAAAATTTTATGAAAATAAGAAGAATAATAAGATCAAAGGTAATAACGATATGATAAAATAAGATCATATTAATGATCAAGTTGGATCATGAAAATGATGAAATCATAAACATAAATTGGTATTTTTCTTACTATGTAAGGCTGAAAGAAAAATAATATTGCACTCAATCATCTGAAAATTATACAGAAAACATGATTACCCCAATTATTTGGAATAATATCAATCATTCAATCATGTCTGAATCATTTCATTTATAAAAGCTTTTTTCCCTTATAATCACATTCAAAATCATAATATGATTATAAATTATAGTGTTAATGCATTGATTCTGTCCAACAATCATATTAGTTAATTTTACAACCGAAAATAAGTGATTTCAAAGTGTTTTAAATTTAGTGTAATTTTTAACAAAGACAACAATTACTTAAGCTTTGTTTGGCATTATTTTAGAAAGAGAAAGATATTTTTTCACACTGATATTACGATTTCCATAATTACATTAGAATGTCAAATGCTAACTGAAAAAAAGTTGTTTGACATTACGCTCACGAGAAATAATTCTAAGATTAAAAAATTTAGGCAAATATAAATTTATGTATATAAATTTGATAGACATTATCACATAATATACAACCAAGATAGAATTTGATAAATTATAAACCCAAACATGTTCTAAATATCAATAATTTTATGTTGTTTCATAACTTTAACATATTTTCAGGCAATTCAACTTCCATTGCCAAACACATTTACAATTGAAAAATACCTTATTCACACTACACCCTCATGTTCTTACTTAAAAAGTAGTGATGTCAATGTTGTTTTTTGTGTTTTAGCAAAGCAAATTTGTTCAAATTTAACTAAAACTTACACCAGCATTGTTATAGCAACTTTTCTTATGTGTATAAAGAGCGTTTTAAAAAACGGCAAATATTTTATATATTATGCTACCGATAATTTGTTTAGCAATTGTATATGTTTTAAATGAGTTGTATTCGTCAGTTATAATACATTTCATAAGATAAAGGGAACTTTAGATTGTTCATCGAAAGTTGTAACTAAATCTCCGTTATAAGAATTATACTTATTCCCGAAAAGTTTGGATAAATATGGAGAACTATGGTGTTTACTAACTAAAAATATTGATTGATTTACTTTCCAAACAAATATTAAGCGAATTGTAACTATGTTTCTTAAAAAATAATAACAATAATATTGTTTAAAAATTTAAGCAAAATGAAAGAAATCAACTAAGCTACCAAATCCAAATGTAACTTACCAATTTTGGTTTAATAAAAACAAAACACTATTCGTAGTGCAGAACTCATTTTCATTTCATTCTTTATATTATCTCCTTCTTAACTATTCTACATATCCTTTCTAGAAAATGTCGAATGATTATGAAGTATTATTTTTTCGTAATTTTCTACCAAGATCTCTTAAAACATTATATTAAGTTCTCGAGTTTCTCAGATTTTCATGAGGTGAACCGCCCCGAATTAACCATTAGCGATTTTAGTATCTTCATACGAAAGTCGAAATTTGAGAGGAAATCATAGTGATTACAGATTTAAAGATTTTTTTAAGATTGTGGTTAAAACTCTCGAGTGATAACAGGTTTTCACTATTTTTATTCTATCTCTTTATTTTATCATTATTTATTAAGTTATACATATATCCCGTATCCCAACAATCCCGGGATACGGGATATATGTATAACACCTTGTTTCCTGGAAGGAAACAAGGTGCCGGAAAAAGCCTTGAATCTAAGAGAGCAATCTGTACTCTCATTTTTCAATAAAAATGGCAGGAACAAGAATCCCGTAATAAGTTAGAAAAATCTGAAGTTAACTTCAATTTGAAAGCAAGTAGATTGTTATAAACTAAAAATAACACTAGGATCGTACACGCTTAAGTATTAGAAAGCTACCAAATTTAAAACGAAAGCAGTTAAATTGGTAACACTGTTCAGAAACAAATAGTTTGAGTGTAATAGAAAATGTAAGTATTTCCTAAAAAATTTGCAAAAATTCTATTGCTTCTATCATTGATGATGCCTACGTTACGGCATGTTTGATGTGGTATTTCATTGAGAAAAGAGATAATAGATGGAATATAAGGGGACTGAAAAGAAACAAAACAACACAAAAAATGTGTTTATATGGTGGCGTGTAAAATAAGCGATAAGCTTTTTTACACATTTACACAAACTTGCAAATCTTGGGTGAACGAACACATATTCTTACACTTACTGACATACAATTGTGGAAAATTTTGTTGGTATTGTTGTTTTTGTGGCATCAGATTCTTTAGTTTTATTTTGACTTTTTTTTTTCTCTCTTCTTTCTACTTTGTTGGCTTTTTATCACTTTCTATTGACAGCAGATGAAGTAGTAGTAAACTTGTTATTTTTGTTATTGTTCTTAATAAAAACTCATATTCATACCAACACACATACATTTCCGTACATATATGTGTATGTGCGTTTTTCTTTGCGGTTTATAAATAGATGACTATTTATTGATGTTAGGATGTAAGTTGAACAATGAATAGAAAAGTATTTTGTATTTTACTAGAAAGTATGAAATCTAGATATTTTTTCAAATATGCTAATGAACTTTTCCATTTAGCCTCGCATATGTATCTCATAGAATGTTAAATGTAGTTTTATGTATGTATGTATGT